>PVJO010000822.1:0-204674 GCA_004026905.1 Hystrix cristata
TTGCCAGCTGTCCCTCAGACAAAGGTCTAACATCCAGAATATATAAAGAACTCAAAAAAATCAAACCCCCCAAATTTAAAGACCCTATCCAAAAATGGGCATCTGAAATGAATAAACATTTCTCAGATGAAGAAATAAAAATAGCAAATAAATATATGAAAAAATGTTCAACATCATTGGTCATTCGAGAGATGCAGATCAAAACAACACTCAGATACCATCTCACTCCAGAAAGAATAGCTATTATCAGGGCTGTTTGTTTTGAGACAGGATCTCACTGTGTCGTCAGGATGCCCTAGAACTTGCCATCCTCTTGCCTCAGCCTCCCAAAGGCTGGGATGAACTGCTAACTGGCGTTAAAGATTAACTGTTGTTGATGAACTTCTGTTGAAGACAGACTGGAAAGAATTTTTGGAACACGTGCCACAGACAGACAGCTCATATTAAGAATATATGAGCTCCTGGTGGGAGTGTACACTGGTGCTGCTTTGAAGAAAAGGTTGGCATGTTTAGTAAGTTGGAGAGCAGATGACCTGTGACCCAGCAGCTCGCTCCTGAGTTTGCACAATACAGCAGCAGTTCTTTGCACCCTCTGCCTCTCTTTACACTTGATCTTTGCATTTTTCTTTTTGAATTCTTTTTTTTTGGGGGGGGGCTGGGGATGGAACTCGGGGCCTTATGCGTGCTAAGCAAGCACTCTAACCACTGAGCTAAATCCCCAGCCTTTGATCTTTGCATTTTAAACATATGCAACCTCGGAATACTTGTGTTGATGGGGACTTTATTGTTGTTGTCTACCTTATATAGTAAATAGAAAAAAATAAAGAATATTCATTTAAAAAACATGTTTACATAAGTAACATTTTGTTTTGTTTTGTCTTCTATTTCCCTTTTGGTATTGAGGTTGGAAACTAGGCTTCGTACAGCTACATAAGCACTTAACCACTGAGCTACATCTAGCCTGAATAACGTGTTTATGAAAAATAACTAAACATTACCAAAACACAAAAATATTAGTGGAGCCATATTGTTTTACTGTTTTGTGAATATATTTAGTGTCTGCCTTAATGGAAGATAGATGAATACTCATATCTGCTTTTGCATTTGAGCAGTTGTGATGAGTTTTAGTTAAAGTATTTAAAGAAAATGTGGAGCTAGCCACGGTGGTACACACGTGTAATCCCAGCTGTTTGGGAGGCTGAGACAAGAGGATCTCAAGTTCAAGGATCTCAGGGTCACTCTGGGCAGCTGTCCAAATAAAATTTAAAAGGGTTGGAGATGTAGTTCAGTTGTAGGGTGCTTGCCTACACGTGGCAAGGCTCTGGCTTCCATCCTTGGTACTGGGGGACGGGAGGGAGAAGTGCCTTACACAGATTAAAAAGATGCAAAAAAGAGGACCATTCTAATAGACTTTTCAAATAATTGTGAATATTCTTTTTTTTATATTCTACTAGAACTTGACAAATGGTAATTTGAAAGGTTGTGGCAGTGTGAAACTGAAACCCTGTCTGTGAACTTTTAATTATTTGTTACATTAAATGTGGTTTACTTTGCACATAGAATAGGTTTTTACTCATGCAAGATCAAGGAATATCATACACTGCTTATTTGGAAAATACTGGTTTACTTAGATTCGATGATCTTGCCATGGTTAACATGTTTCATTATACAATATTAAAATATCACATTCCTTAACTTCACCACTGATTTCATCAGAGAATTTTTTTTAGTACAGTATCGGGAAGCTGTCAAACTCATAGTAGCAGATTCAAGTTTTCCAAAATTGTAATTTCACTTGAAAGCCCCAATTTTTTATCTCTGGCACCAAAACCGTGTGAGGCTCACTGTCTGCTGGGTCCTCATGTCTGAATAACCGGTTATCTGTCATGCCTTCAGACAGCCATGGCCTTTTGCAGTAAAAACTGCTCTCTGTGCTCAGAGGCAAATAGGCCCCCCACCCTGGGAGCTGTCCCTCCCAGCACCCTACAGACCTGGGTTCATGGCTTAACTGGTTTCTCGTGTGATGTCCCTTTTGTCACATAGAATAGTAAAGATACACATACTAAAGAGGAGAGGATTTATAGGCGTAATATTTCTCCTGCCTCATTCAAGACTTTTTTTTGTACTAGGGATTGAATCCAGTGCCTTTGCACTGAGCTACATCCCTAGCTTTGTTTCATTTTGTTTTGAATTTTGATGTAGGGTCTTGCTAAGTTGCCCAGGTTGCCCAGCTTGGGCTGGAACTTGTGATCCTCCTGCCTCAGGTATGCACCATCACACCAGGCACCGGGACATTTTCAAATGACACTGGCATGCTTTCTTTCGGTGTGGTGCTGAGGGATGCAACTATTGCTGTATGCTTTGGTGTTTCTTCTTACCTTTGGCACCAGCAGTTCTACCCACCCAAATGTCAACTTAAAAAAGGCAAATCATACCTTAGAATTATTATGAAAGTAGTTTTGATTTTGTGGATCCCGTGAAAGGACCTGGAGATGCTCAGGGCTCCTGTGTACCCCTCAGAGCCCACTTCGCGACTCTGGCCCAGAGCATGTACAGCTGTGATGCACCTGGATCCTTGAGGCTGGTGGGGTGGGGAGCAGGTGTGTGAGTGGGGCTGGGGACATGACTGGAAGGGGCCTGTGGGACACTGGTAATGTTCTGCATCTTCATCTGGGTAGGGGTATATGTTCTAAATGTAAATCTGTCCCCTTACATTTATGAGCTTTTCTAGAAGTCTGTTAACCTTTTAAGTTTTTTTAAAATTATCTTTTCCATGAGGCCTGGGCTTTAAGTTTTTAATCTACATTGTTAGCATTTGGTTTAGTGAGGCAAAAAGGGTGTGGGTGGGGAAGAGTTGTCTCTGATGCTTCCCTCTTCTTACTGCATGCAGGTTCATTTGTAGACCCTTTTCTGCCTTTGCTATGGTTCCTTTGGTTGAATCACAAGTGGGTTGGACTTCAAGTGCTCTTATGTACATTTTTCACCCATATAGTTACTGACATGGCTAAGGATAATTTTTTTAAATCTAAAACTTTATGTAGTGCTCAGTTATTTAAGACTCAGGAAGCTTACCGTAAAAGCTGTCCCCATACCATTATTTTCTGGAAGGGGGACAAAATGAAGTGAGGCTTCAGTAAGGACACAAAGTGGCAAGTAAAATCATTTCTGACTTCCATTCATAACTTTGCTATTATTAAATCATAGCATAGTATAATCGTGTCTTGGTAAATAACATAAGAAATAGTAATCAAATTTTGGCATAACTATTATCTTGTGGTCATGCTCTTTTGAATTGTAGAAAACTTTGTTTCATTTTATCTGTAGAACACTGAATTAAGCATAAAGGCACAAATATTTCCATTTTATAGATGAGAAAATTGAGACACAGAAAACATCAGTGACCTCCATGTAACTAATTTAATAGCAAAGCTAGTGCTGGTATAGATTTTCTGACTTCTAGTGTATATATATATGTGTATATATATATATATATATATTTTTTTTTTTTTGGTGCTGGAGATCGAGCTTAGTATTTACTTTTCCCACAAAGCTAGTTGGATTATAAGCAATTCAAGATAGTCATCAAAATATGGACATTTTTGTCCTTGTTTCCATCGCCTTCTGATCAGGAACATCAGTCCATTCTCCATGTGCCTCAGTATCATCCCCTGTGCTTCCGTAGGTTCTGTGACTTGGAATGAGAATGTTTAAAAGATCACAGAGATGGAATTAAATTTCAGTTTCATCTGTTGGCCACTGGGTCCATGGAAGTGTGTCTTCTGGGCTGCTGAGCATAGCCTTCCCCACGCGTCCAGCTGCCACAAGCAAGAGGCACATTTTTCTGTTTATCAGCTGTCAGGATGCCTGGGAAGTGGGGAGTTGGGCTGCAGATGCAAGCAGACCTGGTGTCCAAACAGACCTGTCCTCTTGTTCGTTTGCATTGGCTCACAGTGTGCAAGAGTGTACACACTAAAAGGAAAGAATCATCCCAGTGTGGTTTCAACAGGTAGGCACAGGTTGCTGCAGTCCCACAGTGTGTGTAGAGTGGTGCCCTCCTAGAGCTCCCTGACTTAAATGGGTGTGTAGTTGTCACAAACTGGCTAAGAATCTCTGGCAACAGAGCAAGGAAGTTAGGAAACAGGGTCTTCTATAGTTTATCATGGCTAATCTTTTCTTTTTTTCTCCTTTTAAAACTAAGATTTACCTTTGTTAAATGTTAGCATCCCTGAATAGGTAAAAACTTTTTTGGCTATTATGGGCCTTGTATTTCACAACTAGGTCCAGATTCAGTGAATACTTTTCTCATTAAATTCTGCCAGGATATTATTTGTAAGCATAAGGTCTTAATCCAAGTGTTTCACAAGCAAAATGTAACAGAAATCTAATAAATGAATCCACTAATTGCGCTTTTCCTGGTGCATTTCAAATAGGGCAGTCTCTAATTATAAGCAATCCCTACATACAAATGGCTGTTGCTCTTGCCCCAGTTTCCCCTTCTAACCAGACCCAGATGCTTCAGTCATGGAAGACACGGGCAGTGCTCACAGAGAATCAGTGTCGGAGTGGAGGAAAGAGGAGGGAAAGTTCCGGAAACAGTCCCTGAAAAGCAGATCCTGGAAACAGAGCTGTCTGGTCCTCCTGTGGTACTTCCCTGTCCTCTTGCCTGCTACCAGAGCACCTTTTCTTATTTATTCTTGTCATCTACCCGTGAACAGAGTAACAAGTCTGGGTAATGCGCGTCTTCTCTGATGTGTGGGACAGAGGTTATATCATGTAGCAGGAGCTTTGGAGCCTGATACTTTGCACCTGAAATTGGGCACTACTGCTCCAAGTTGTGTGAGCTTTGGGCAGGTTGCTCCGCCTCCCTTGTCAAGTCTGTGAGTGAGGATAACTGAACCTACCTCCCAGGGTTACGCTAAGGATTAAATGCAGACCTGCACAGGTATAGCGTACCTGATTCCATGCGTAGGACACAGCAAGCCCTCGGCGGAGAGCCCTGCCCATTCTGATCTCTGCACAGGTGGGAACTTTACACACACACACTGCACGTGTGTGTAGTCTTACCTTCACAAAAACTTAGTCCTTCACTGATTCAGTGATCATGAGGAGTACAAGAGGTGCTGTTGTCAATACTTGTAAGACGGAGAGAGACTTAGTCACAATGACAAAATTTCCAAGATATCATGAATGCCAAGTAGACGTGTGTTATGGTTTTGATCTAAAATGTCCTCCAAAATTCTCATGTTCAGAGCTGGAGCCTGCTCACTGTTCAGAAGGGTCACTGGGGGAGCATGTTCTTTGCATGTTCTTGTCCTGGTTCCTCCCTTCTCTCTGTACCTCCTGGCTGTCATGCAGTGAGCAGCTTTCTTCTGTCACACCCTTATGCCTGCTGTTTCTGCCTTGAAGCCAACCACCCATGGACTAAATCCTCTGAAAACTGTGAGCCAAAGTAAACCTCTTCTCCTTTAAGTGGAAGGTGTCAGAGATTTTGTACCAGGGAAGGGAATACTGACTGATACATGGTGTAATTTAGGGTGACAGTTTGGAAGTACACAGTATCTTACTATGACTAGCAGGCAAGGCTTTCTGAAGGAAGTGCCTTTTGAACTGGATTTTAAAGAACAGGTAGAGCTGGATTTTAAAGAATAGATTTGGTGGTGCATACCTTTAATCCCAGCTTTCTGGGATGGTGAGAGAGGAGAACCGAAAGTTCAAACCCAGATGGGGCTCTTTAGCAAGACCCTGTCTCAGAAAATTAAAAAAGCGTGGAGGGTGTAGCTCAGTGTGATGGCCCTGGGTTCAATCCTCAGCAGCATAAACAAAACGAAAACAAAAATTGGGGTCAGGGATAATGAGGACCAAGAGGGGGAAGACGTTCCGGAGCGGGAGAGGGAATACTGTGAGGAAAGACTTGGAGAAGGCACAGCCCAAAGCATGTAGGAAGCAATGGCTGGTTCTGAGTGGTTGTAGAAGAAGGGGAAGATTTTAAATTGAAAGGGGAAACTGAAGATGGACCAGATGAAGAAAGACTTGTGGTTAATGCTAAGGAATTTGATGTTAATGCAGGTACTGAAAAGGAAGGTGAGGTAGTGAGAGCGGTTTCAGGAAGCTGAATCTGCTGGTACACAGAGAGGACTGGAAGTGGATACGCTTTCATGGACGTGTTTTCCCTGAAGAAAGATTCTGCACGAAGGTGTGAGGGGCCAGCTCATGGTGAACAATGAACAGTGGTGGCTGGGTGACGGGGGTGGGGGGGTTGGGGGGAAGAATGGGAATAGAAGAGAGCCACTGGGTCAGAGGAGAGGAAGTCTTTCTTGTATTCAGCCCCCCGTGACCCAATAACTGCATGTTGTTCTGCAAGATCTATGTTGGCCCAATTGAAATCCCTGTTTGGGTTATTCCTAGAATGGCAAAGGCATGGAATAAACAGGAAATTTTTTTGAAAACTATCTTTGAGTCTAGAAAATTGAAAAAAAAATTGTTCAAGATGAAGTGTTTCCTTTGCAACCTGCTCGTAACTGTTGCTTCCTCCTAGGTTATTTCTAGAAACCCGGCAGTCAAGACTTCACTGGACAACCGGGCTCTTATTGCCATGAATCTCACTCTTCCCTTATCAGGTGTTCTTTACCTCATGGCCCAGATAAAATGGACTCTGGGAGAATGTGTGTTTCAACTTAAAAGGAGTGAGAAATACTTTTTTCAGAAATAGGAAGAGTTTTGTCATAAGCCAATCCATGCGGCTGTGGAACTCTCCATATCCGGAATTTGGGAAGGAGTATGGGTGTGCGTTTGCCTGGTTAGCCCTGGACTCAAGAGTCATGCAAAGGGATGGCAATTTATGTTATTTCTATTTGCTATAAATGTGAAGAATGGGAAGAAAGACTAGTGTTAGTGCTGCCTTAGAAATGAGACTAATAGGCAGAACAGTGTGTGGTTGCAGCTATAACCATTGAGGCTAAAGGATAGGGAGATGAATTTCCCTTAGGAAGTTGCCTCTGCTTTAATAAAGAATTTGAAAGAAATGAAAAACAATAGAACATTAAAAGTTTTTAATTTTAAGAAAGACATGCAATCACAACCATCAAACTTTTAAAAAATTTTTTGCCATTTGCCTTATTCCATGTATGCATGCTTTTGTATAGTATAAATAATACCCAACGCTGCATCCTGGGATACACACTTAGAATATAAAGATCACTTTCATGTATTTCTGTATTTCGTAATAGGCATTTATTTAATATTCTATGATGTGTATAAATCATAACTTATGAAGCAGTTCTCTAATGTCAGATTATTACATTATTTCTTGCTTTTAGGACCTAGAGAAATGCTGCATTTGTATCTTCTGCCTATGCCTTTCAGCTCTGACTCAGTTACTTCTCTCCTGTAGATTCCCAGGAGTGGATTTTTTGAGTCAAAGGTTCTAATAATTGTATGCTGCTTGTCACTGTTTCTGAAAATATGTACTTTATCTTTTCAATGTTCTAATGATAATAAACCTAGAAACTAGGAAGCATTCTTGTTTTACCACAATTTCAATTTTGGTTTTTTAATCTCAAATTGACCATAACTATTATTCCCTTTAATTTAGCATCTCATAAATATATCTACATCTATAATTTAAGTGAAAAATAAATCTAATTCAGTAATTTATAATTAAACTGTAGCCTTTATTATATATGTATTTTAAAACCTCACACGTTATCTTTTCTTTTCAGTATTTCCTGAAAGTTTGTATCACTAGTTCTAATTTTTCTTTTCTTCATAATAAGCTTGGTGAATTCAATCATGTTTGCATGTTTACTGTGTCTCAGACTTTATGAAATTTGATGCTTGTGCATACACATCTATGTTTCTTTTGTTACTTTTAAAAGGAACAGTCCGATTTTGGGGCTAGTATATATAGATCCGGAGTATTAAAGTACATTTTTCTGTAAGCTGCAGATCAGTTTGTATTCAGGTGGGTCTTTTCCAAGGACTTATTTTCTGTGTGTCTGATACAGAGCTTTGTTAAAGCTAAAATAAGCTTGTGGCCTAGAATAGCCTTCTAGCCATTTGGTCTCTGCCACACTTTTCTTTCCCCTCCAGTCCATCCTATTCATTACTCCTAGATTAATTTTCCTAAAGCACCACTTATTGGAAAACCTCACTGGAAAACCTTAAAAGAGTCCCCATTTCTAGATGAATTGAGTATAAAGTTTTCACCTTAGCATTTAAGATCTACCACTAGACATGCCATTGCCGGATGGCATGTCAGTGCCCTCACTGCCCCTCCCAGATTTACCTAGTTGGGAACATCAAAGGGAGGCCCCTGTGGAATGTGGCACCTGCCCTTTTGAAGCTCCCGGGTGAAGCGCCCCTAGCCAGAGGTGAGAGCTCTGGCCCTGGAAATAGGAGGACACAGCTTACAAGCTGGCTTTGGTGCAGCCACTGGGCCTCTCCATGTTCAGGCTTCTTCTGTTCAGAAAATGGGTCGAATAGTGCCTGGTGAGAATAGCTTCAGTTTTGCATACAATCAGAATTAGCACTAAACAAATGTTATCTGCTGCTGTTGTCTTGCAGTATTAGTTGTGATAATGTCACCACCTTCATCTTCAGGCAGATAAGGGCTCCAATCACAATCTTGTTCCTCCCCTCTCTACCTCTTACTCAAATTACCTAATTCTCTGACCTTCATCTACAAATAGAGCTAATAATAGGGTTACCTTATTTGATGTAAGGCACAAATATTAGCACATTGCTAAATAGTAGGCACAGAATTATAGCAGTGTTCTAGTATGTGCCAGGCACTGTTCTAAGCTCTTTATGTTTTACTTAAAATTCCCATCAACACCGTAAGGTGGTACCAGTAATACTGTTTTACAGAGGAAGAAACTCAGACACAGAGAAGTTAAGTAATTTGCTAAAGGTCACACAGCCAAAAGCCATGGGTTTTGGACTTAGTCCTCAGACTCCAAGGGAGTCTTATTCACCATGCTGTGTGATGTCTCCTTATTGTATAGTACTGCACTTACTGACCCCTCACCATCATCCCTGCCAACATTAGCTCCCTTGGGACTGTGGGTAATTCTTTGTATTCCCTACAGCACCTAGCAAGTACTTCTTATGTAGGAGAAAATTGCACAAAATGAACATGTCCATTTCTGACATCTGGTCACAAATAACACGTACTATTGGCTTTCCCCTTGCAGCCAGCTGCCTTCTGGCAGACTGTCTTGCTGCTTCAAATGGAACCACCTAGCTGATTTTAGGAACCTCTTCCTTCAGAGCTTCAAAAGCCCATGTCCTCAGGAAGGAGCGGGGAGGAGCGCTGGGTAGGGACTCCAGAAGTACCTGGCATCTGGATGTAATCTGGTGGCTGTGGTGGAAAGTAAGAGGCCAGGCCAGGTGAGAACTGGATTGGGGCTTCAGGCTCAGCTTCCATCCATGTTACCCTTCTGTGATGGGGCTCTCTCATAGTGAACCCTGTGGACCTCATCTTGTGAGAGAAGTGCTGCACTTTCTCCAGAGGCATCATCCTGTTTGGCCTGCTGTTTGCAAGCCAGTTGTCTTCCCTGATATCTTCTGTGTTTTACCTCCATCGTGAGGTACCTGCATCGTGAGAATGTCATCACATTCTCTTTTCATCTACCACACTTGCTTCTGTGGACTTCACAGTTATTCTTTCTTGAGGGGTGGGTGCTGGGAATTGAACTCAGGGCCTTGCACTTGCTAGGCAAGCGCTCTACCACTTGAACTAAATCCCCAACCCCATCCCCCACAGTTATTCTTAAGTGACCCTTTTATTCTAGCATTCTCCAAAGCAGAAACTTGTGCATTATCCCTTATTACTTGTATTCTAAAAAGTGGAGATTTAACCACAATTCCCAGCTTCCTAAGTAATCTGAAATACTGTTACAGTTGTGATTAGTTTTCTTTGATATAAACACTCTGATTTCTGTTCTTTAAACCTTACTTTCTTCTTATTTTTTCTCATGATATTTTTTCTTATAATATCACCATACACTATATTCATTATAGAAAATATATATGTAAAAATTAAGAAAAGGATATATTAGAAAATAAAAACTATAAACTGTATTTTACTATTTAGCGATACTCACTTTTAACATTTTGAGGGATGTACTTTTTGTGTACATAAAGTTGGGATCCAGCTGTACATACTGTATCTTAATTTTCTTTTATTGTTTGATTTATAAATACTGTTCTTTGACCTCTTTTAAAAAATAATGGAAATGAATGAAAAGGAGACTGTGTGTGTTGCTGACCATCAACAGTAGGCGTTCGTTACTGAAGCGTTTCTTAGGGCCTCGGCAGCCTTTTGTCCCGCTCCATTTAGGAATCTGTCTCAGTCCTCTAAAGAAGAGAACTAAAAAACAAAAAAAAAAAGAGCTTGTCAGGGAGTTTTTGGGTGGTTTCCTCTGTGGATTGTAGGTGCTGGCCTTCACCCTGCCATTTGAGTCCGGCTACTGAAAACAAAGCTGGCTTTGGGCTGCGCACTGCTGCTGTGTCCTGGATTCTATATGCCTCAGTTTTCCACACGCCTCGCCAAATTGGTTTCCTGACCATGACATTGTAGTTCAGCATTTCCCCTTCCCTCCACCCGTTTCCTGCCTTCACTTTTGATCATCAGGACTTTTTTTTCACATGAATCCCACAGTAGTAATGTGGTAGCCAGATCTATAGTCAGGAGACCCCACCCCGGTCTCCTGAAATGTTCTTTGGAAAAGTACATTTTACAGGTCTATATTAAATAACTGTAATGTGAAACCACTACACAGTATAAAATGTCTTTTTCTTTCAATTTTTCATAGCAGATTTTGGAACAGAGCAACATTTTTTCTTCATTAATCTTGGCATCAACTCTGCACTTAAGGAACGTTTCCAAATTTTACTGATATGCATGTGACTCCTACATCTTGTCTAGCCCTGACCTGTCTTTTCTGGTACAGTTCTGTATTTTTGTGTGTTTTTAGGACATTTTTGGTTAAGTATACTGTTGTCACTTTAAACTCAACTGTTTCAAGTGGACCTCATTATCTTGCGTACAAACCTAATTCAACTACCTGCTTTTTTCTTTCCCCTGGAACCCAATACTCTTTCAGGCTCCTGGAGTACTTACCGTTAGAACCAGTACAACAGAGAGGTGGCCAGATGTGTGTGGAACTTGATAGCTTTCCTACACATCATCAATGGTCACTTTGAAAATATAATGAAATAAAGCCCCAGTCATCAGAGCAATTAAAATTATATAATGCCCAGAAAAAATTTCATAATCATTCAGTAAGATAAAGCCAAGTGTGCTGGTGCATGCACGTAATCCCGGCACATTGGAAGGGTAAAGCAGGAGGATCACAAATTTAGGTTCTGCCTGGGCAACTTAGCAGGACCGTGTCTTAAAAAAAAAAAATTTTTTTTTAAATTCAAAAGAGCTGGTACCATAGAATATAATTCTATAAGACATATTATGAAATACTTTTTTAAAAAAGAAAGAACTTTTGCCGAAAAGCTAAATACTTAGAGAAACTTATATTCCCAGATGGGAAAGTGCCAATTCTCCCCAAAGTGGTATAGATAACCAAACAGTGCAGTTCCAACCAAAAGTGCCAGTGGATTTTTTTTTCCTGGGTTGGGGGTCTCAGTATGTTGCCCAGGATGGTCCCAAACTTAAGAGCTCAAATGACTCTCCCATCTCAGCTTCCTGAGTAGCTAGGAATACAGACACATGCCACTGTGTCTGGCTGGGAATGTGTAATAGGATTTGATAAACTGATTCTAATGTTCCTTAAATTTTGAATAAGGAAGAAAGAGAGAAATAGTTCTATGAAGTATAAGAATACACCTTAAATCTAAAATGTTATGGTATTTCCATAAGAAGAGACAAAACAGATCCTTAGAGCAGAATACAATCCAGGGGATAAAAAGAGCCTTGGAACCAAATTGACTATATGATAAATATAGCATTTAAAATCAAAGGGAAGCTGAGCATGGTGGTGCACACCTGTAATTCTAGCTCTTAGAAGGCTAAGGCAGGAAGACTGTGAATTCAAAACCGGTCTGGGCTGCATAGTGAATTCAAGCCCAGCCTAGACTACAGAGTGAGACCCTATCAAAAAAAAAAAAAAAACCCCAATAAATAAATACATCAATAAAACCAGAGGGAATAATATGGACTATTCAGTAAATTAGGAAAGGCTTCAGCTATGACGTGGCTGGGCACATCTCTTGAAACAAGAATTTCTGATGAGCTGGATATGGTGGCACATGCCTATAATTCTTTGTAATACTTTGCAAGGCTAAGGCAGGAGGATCACAGTTTGAGCTCAGCTTAGACAACTTGGTGAGCTCCTGTCTCAGAATAAAAAGGGCTAGAGATGTAGCTCAGTGGTAGAATTCCTGCTCTAGCATGAATGAGGCCCCGGGTTCAGTTCCCTAGTGCCGCAGTAAAACAAACAAAATAAATCTCTATGCCTAGAGAGCACAAGTTAGGAGTAGCAGGGAGAGACGATGAAGAAGTAAATGAGGGTCAGCTTTCATGCCCTTCTGAAGAGTTTGGACTTCTAGTCAAGTGTCTTATTCATCCCCTGATTAGTAAAAGTATTTTTTCATGTTTTCTTCTGTGTTCTTTGCTTTCTTTTTTTGCATTTAGATCTTGCCTTGAATTTATGCCTGTTCATTCTTTGAGGTGAGGATACAACTTTCGTTTTTCTGACTAAATAGCCAGTTGTCCAAACTCCATGACTTGAATCATCTCCTGCTAATCTTAAGCATGGCTTTAGGTGTCATCATGTGTCAAATGATATTTCTAGGTTTGTTTCTGGACTCCTTTCTGTCCTCTAAACCTGAATCCTGTGCCTAGACTAAATGCACACCTCGACTCCTCTCACACAGCTGAGTGACAAAGCCAGGTTTGTATTTGTAGAGAGATTGTGCTGGCCGAGGAGGACTGTGTTCCACAAAATGTGAACAAGGGAAAGACTCCACCTGAGCTGAACTGAGACAGCTGGTGTGGAGTGTGCAGAACATGCTGCTTGCTGGGATAGGGGGGTTCAGAGAGCGATCAGGATGATGCCAACTTTCTGGCTTGTGAACCTGGATAGATGATGGTGATGCTTTTACTGAGAGAAGTGGGCCAGGTGTGAGGAGAGGCAGGGAAAAGAGTTCTGTTTTGGACATGTTGAGTTTTGAAAACCCATAAGATCTATTAAAGGAGAGTTAGGCATTTGCATTTGTAAATCTGAATCTCATTTGTTGTCTGCGTGGAGATATACTTAGGAGGTGTCAGCTTGGCGCTCATAGTTGGTGTCATGGGAGCCAGTGGGAGTGTGTAAGTGAGTAAGTGAGGAAATGAGGGAACAGAGTCTCCAAGACTCTGAGAAGGGGAGAAGGTCATTGCAACTGGTTACAAATGTTGGCTGCAAGATAGTGGTGCTTAAGGAATATGTGGTGTTGGGTAGACCTCTGAGTTTCTTTTTTGAAAATGGAAAGGGCCTTGACATGCTTAGATGTTAATAGGAAGGATCAAAAAGAGGAAAAGGAAATAACTGATGGATCCTGGTTCCCAGGGAAGCTGAAAACAGGAGCCCAGAGAGGTCGGGGTGCAGAGAAAGAGTGCCTATGCAGGTGGTTTGATCAGCTTGGAGAAGGGAAAAGAATTGAATGGCTTCTATGATCTCTGTGAAGTAGCGTAAAGAATTTCTGCTGAAAACAAGAAGAGGTATGGTGGACTAAGGGTTGGAGGAAAGTACAGAAAGGTTTAAATGGACACATTGGAGAATGGAGGGAGTCCATTGGCACAATGTGATGACTTTAGACATAAGGAATTTGAACTCCAGAGAGCAACATCTTTTGAGGTCAAGATTAGATATGGGGATCTGGGATTGGGAGAATACTTAAATTAATGGCTCAGTGGAAGTTGAACAATTAGTAAAGCAAATGGAATCAGTGAAAGAGTTTCCAGGTAAGGATATTGAAAAGGAACAGTAGGAGAAATGGGAATAGACACTGAGTATGAGCTCATGGCAACCAAGAGGTTCAAATTGAAAGAGTGAGTTAATGAGTAGTCATTGTAGTAGAGTCCTGGTTCTCAGCCCTGGCCGTCCATTAGAATCACTCGGGGAGCTTGATGCAAGCACCCATTGCTTCTGCCAGTCCACAACCAATGGAACCTGTGGATGAGACCCATAGTATTTTTCTGTTTTTCTTTGTAGTACTAGAAATTTGCACCTAGGGTGTCGAGAATGTGAGAGAAAGGGAGAGGGAGAGGGAGAGAAAGAGGAAGAGGGAGAGGGTGAAGCAGAGAAGAGGAAGAGGAAGGGGAGGGAAGGGCAGGGGGAAAGAAAGTGTTGTTAGGAACTGGTAAGCAAAGGGGGGAGGTTAGCTTCCAATTTATAGTGACAAGGGGATGGATAAGGATACAGTTTTGTGGTGAAAGTAAGGTAAGTGGAGAGAATTGCTGCTGTACCTCCATCCTCTAATAAAGTAAATATTATTACCAACTATGAGTGGAGTTGGTAGATGTTGTGGAGAGTGGAGAAAACGAAACAGATGCTATTAGGAATATAAGAGATTGCAAAGCCACAGTGATGGTTCAATGAGAAGAAATTACATTCTGTAATTATCTGGCTTCCATTACTAAAGTAACACATAGAGTGGTGTTACACCTAAGGCAGGAGGTAGGGTTTGAAGTTTGCATGTAAGGCAGAAATTGCATTTGGTCAAAATTGCTCTTACAAATCTCTTAGGAGGTGCACAGTAGGGACTGACATTCCATCTTTGCAGAGAGCCAGTTTTCCCCAGTAGCAATAGAATTAGCATCTTCAGTGAGCACCAGATGAAAAGAGTTGACTTGCATACCACTAATGTTATATGAAGGATGTGACTCTACACTGAAATCACACTTAGCTTAATTAACTACTCTCATTAAGGAGAAGTGCTTGGGTCATTAAGGAGGGGTGCTTAAGTGCCGAAGTCTACTGAGGGTACAAAAGAATTAGTTTTCCATCTCTGTCCTTCTAGGCATACAATGAGTAAGAGAAAGAATTGTCTCTACTACCTAAATTGTTATTTTTCCAGTTGTTGCATACAATTGAATTCGAGTAAATTAAATGCATGGTGTAACTCATATTACTGTATTTTCATTTCTTGTTCACCCAAAATTGTCTTTGAGAATGTGTAATACAGTTGTTGGGGGCTTGGGCCCTGGCTCAGACCACATGGGTTTAAATCATGTCACCATCACTCACAGTATGTGTGACTGTGTGCATGTCATTTGATCTCTCTTTTCTTCTGATTTTTCCATCTATAGTACCTGCTTCATAGATTTGTTGTGGGGACTAAGTAAGTGTAAAGCACTCAATATTGTTAAAAGTGATTGTTGTTAGTTGCAGCAATGGTGTGTGCTAATTTGTAAGTGGGATTTGATGTTAAACTACAATTTATATTACAGGGTCAGACTTTTACTAGGGCTTAGACTGTGGTCCCATAGATAATCTTGTCTTTTAAATCAAGCACCAGATGAAAGAGCTGCTGGTAAAGTTTAGATATTTAGTACAAAAGGAAGGTGGTCTTATTTATGAATTAAAAAAGAACTGAATATATCCAAAGGCAACTCTCTGAAAACTCAGAACAAAACAAAAAATACGATTATACCAAGACACAAAATCATGGGGTTTTACTAAATGAATGGTAAATACAGTGGGATAGTAGATTCCTAGTAAATTTAAGTTTTATGGATTGTTTCTGTCAAAACCAATGGTGCTCTGCGTGTTAAAGTCCGACTCTGCTAGGCAAGATGCTATGATAAGTCTGGCAGATAGAAGCCTCATGAGTTTTTCTAAGGGGGAGAGACAGAGATTTATTTTAAAAGAGCATCCATTTTGAAAGGGGCAATGAAATGAAGTCTAATGTGTTGATGAAGTTGAAGGATGGTTAAAGATGGAGTGAGAAAGTACTAAAAAGAAAGAAGCCTCATGTTGACAGAGTGGAGGAAAAAACCAATAGATCTAAGATTAGAGCATTTTTAGTACTAGGACTTTCATATCAACTTTTTACAGTGGTCCCTTTTGAATGTATAGTAATTGCTGGCCTAAATTTCTCATTACCACTTCTTTGAAGTATATCTGCCATGTTTGCAGATTTTTTTTTTCAAAATAAAATCCACAGTTAAGAAACATGTCCACATTTAGAAATTGTCTTTGAAAATAAGTATCTTACTTTGGCCCAGAAAATAATTAGATTAAGCATCTGAGCTCTTTTAAATAATTGTGCGTATAACCTATGTTTAGTAGCACCTCAAATAATTAAAATTATTCATCATTTTTTTAAAAAGTCAAAACCATAGTGAGTCGAATGCTCAAAGGCTTAAAACTTAAATTTTTTTGTATTAGTTCCATGGCATGATGATTAATCTTGATTGTCAACTTGATTGGCTTATGGGCCACCTGGGGGGTAGGTAAGGTACTGATCTGGGTTTGAGTGGGTCATGGAGGTGTGACCTTGGGACTGTATCTGGTCCTTGGCCCCTTCCTCTCTGGTACTCTTTCCCCTTTGCTCTGATTCCCAGATGCAGTGAAGTGAGCAGGTGTCTTCCACCATGCCTTTCTGTCATGATGTTCCTGCCTTGGAGCCAGCTGATCATGGACTGAAACCTCTGAAACTGTGAGCCAAAATAAACTTCTCCTTCTTTAATTTAACGGTGCCATGTATTTTGTCCCATTGATAGAAAGCTGACCAATTAACATTGCTATCCCATAGCATTACAGTACTGGAATCATTCATACCTCATAATCAGATAATAACTAATACTTATTGAGCGTTCTTTGTGCCAAAAATCGTTCTAAATTCTTCACATCTATTAACTTATTTAATCATTATAGCTCTAGGAAGTAGAGCTTATTGTTACCCTATTTTATAGATGAAAAAACTGAGAAGTTAAGTCACTTTCCCAAGACTTCATAACTAGTATGTGCCAGAACCAAGGCTTGTATTCATACCATCTGCTACTAGGGCTTTCATGCTGTGCTAGACTGCCTATACCTGTTCAAATTAATGTGGTACTCTTGTAACCACACAGTTATTTGATTCTTTGAGACACGATGTATAGTTATTCTTTACAGACATTCCTCTGACACAGGGAAAAGTTTAAGCAGAAGTTATTTGTATAACATAGCTGTAATACATAAATTTTGAGATGGAGTTTGACATGCTTGGATTCCCATATTTCTTAATGTTTAAAGAAGTGGGGAGTTTACAAATTTAACTGTATTTATTGTACTACTGTTGGAAACAGAGGTACAATATCTGTTTCAAAGGTAGAATTCTTGAGAATTTGAGTTCTTCAGAGTATTATGGGTCATCAAAACAAGGCTTTCAGATGCTCTGGTTATACTGTTTATTGTACTAGGCTTACAACATGTTTTGCATTATCTCTTCATGGTATCAATCCTGCCTGTCATATTACATGTCATGTGTTTTTCTTACTAGTTTTAAAATTGATTATATGTCTGAGGATTTGGGGATTAGCAGTAGATGAGTATGTTTCAGTTTGCAGCAAAACAAGAGCTTTTCTCCAGGCTTTGGACAAAAAAGTTCCACTGCATTTTGAATGTGCTTTCAAGTATAGGTTTTCTGACTGGTCAGAGTTGATGCACCAGCCATTTGAGCAACTCCTGGCAGCCTTGGTTCATTCCTTATAGCTCTCAGTTGCCTTTACATTTTGTGTTCAATCCAGAAGAGCATTAATTACAAAGTAAAACAAATTATTTTCTTAGGATGTTTCACCTTGGCATCTGATCTAGTCTAGGCTTTTTCTTTGGGTTTTACACTATTCCCTCTTAGGTCAATTTGGTAAATTTTTAGGCTTATCCTGCCATAACAAAAAGATTAAAATTTTTCTTATGTCTCAATTGACTCCATATTAAATTTCACTCCTTTGGAAATTGTACTAATTCTATGTCTTTGCCTGTGTATGTGGTTTTTATTATTATTTTGTCTGATTGTAAACATAATATAGGTCTGTGCAAGAGATCTAAACCATGAAAGTATAATTCCCCATTTCCCCACTCAGGATCCACTGGCATCATTTTCTTTTTTCTTTTTGTTTTTGGCATCTTTATTTTTTCTCGCTGGCATCATTTTAATGACAAAGCTTATAGAACCCCCACCTTCCCCCAGGAGACATACAGAAATAAGTAACTTTTTATGAATAAAATCATAAAATAGATGTTGTTTTCCTTTCTTTTATTTTCTTTAATGGCAATCTTTTCATGTCAGTATAGACCAGTGATGGTGAACCTTTTGGAGACTTGTGCCCGAACTGCAACCCAAAACCCAAACGCTGCAATTAAACCTGAATACTGAGGTTTTAGTTTAGAAAGAATAACTCATACATTAACATCTTTTGTCTTAAATGAAAAACAACATGTGTACCATAGGTTAGCTACCACTGATATTCTTTTAAGTGACAGCATAGTATTTCAAGCTAAATGGAGACATAATAAGTTATTTTACAAATCATATTGGCAAACCTTTGTGTTGCTTTTCATTCATCCTTTTGTTAAGAGTGTGCTGCTAGGACCATCATGTATACTTTCATTTTGCACACTTTTCCATTTTTCTCTATAGGATAAAATGTAGATATCAGCTTGTAGATTTTAGAAAAATATACATTAAATATTTTTTAATGTTGCTTTTTTGTCCTGGTGACTATACTGATGTGTGTGTGCTTCACTAACAGGCCATAAGGTGGTCTTTCTGCCGGGTGGGGGGAGAGGTCGTGCTGGCGATTGAACTCAGGGCCCACTGAACTAAATCTCCAACCCCCCAGTTTCTTTCTTAATCCAATTTTTTTTTTTTTTTGAGACAGGGTCTCACTTATGTAGTTCAGGCTGGCCTTGAACTTGGAGCAATGCTCCTGCCTCGGCCTCCTGAGTTCTGGGATTATAGGCATGCACTACCATACCTGGCCACGATCATTATTTAATAGTATCTGAGTGCCTAGTACCTACCAGGTACTAGGTTTCAATGATAAATGATTCAAAAATGGTTTTTGCCTTCATAGGGTTTGTTTTGAAAAGCTAAAATCTTTCTGGGTTTTTAAAAAAACACTTCATTTCTTCTCATTTATTTCAATATCTTTTATTTATAAATTGACTAATAATCTATCATGAATTGCATACTCACTTTTTTATAATTTACTTTTTCTTATTTTATTACTATTTTTAGATTGTTATGTAGTCAGATCTATCTTTCTGAGCATGCCTTCTCCACCCTAAAATCATAAAATTTGTTTGCTCTTTGGACTAGCCAGGGTTCTTGGTTGCAAAAACAGAAACTGACTGTGGTCTACTTAAGCCAGAAATGGTATTGAGTACGTGTAGCATTGCCAGGAAGGCTGGAAACAAGGAGTCAAGGCAGTGGGGGCCTGCGGCAGAGGAGGGCCACGTGGCAGAGATGGGCTCGTAAGACCAGCCTTCTCCAGTCCTAAACCTGCTGCTGCTCAAATCATAGTCACAGAAAGATGTGGTTTTCATACTTTTCTTCATTATTTTGTTATCTTCTAATGTGCATTCTCTTTATGTAGTATTAAAATGAACCAGAATGAACAGTTTTACTATTTTCGTATCCCAGGCAGATAGAGGGCATGTGCTTCCCAGTGGTCCTTTGAATGTCTCTGTGGGTGAGTCTCATTAGTTTGTTTTGGGGTATGTGTGTATCTAAACCAGTCACTGTGACAAAGAAGATGAAACACTGTGATTGGCCAGCTGAGGTCACGTGCCCCACCCACCCTAGTGCTGAGAGTGAAGTCAGCTGGACTGAGAAGGGGGTGGGTACTCTTCAAAAAGCAGTAGAAACAAAGCTTTTGTAAATAAGGAGGGAGGGGAGGAGGGGGATGGGAAAAAGAAGCAGCAAGATGTATCCTGTACAGGTACAAATTCCCTATGATGAATGTTATCACTATGTATATCTAAAATGTACCATTAAAATAAAATTAAAAAAAAATTGGAGTGCTGTTGTGCAAAAAGGGGAATAAGGCAACAAGAACAATAGATGTCCTCTGTGATCATGGCATTTGACAGTTTTAGTATTTGATTGGATTCTACATTCAATAGTACAAAATACCACTTTGCAATTTATTTATCAGAAAATCTAAATGTATTTTTTATTAAGTCTGCTCCTTTTCTCTCCATATCAACCACTAGGTAGAAGAAATATTAAAATCCCAATAAGGAAAGTAAGTCTTACCCTTCATTTTTTAATCAATTATAATGAATGAAAGAAAGCAGTTTAGAGTTGATTCTTTTTCATTGTATTCAGGGTACATAGATTCTTAAATATGCAAGGTTCATACACAGTGAAAGTGTACATTTTATTAAAGGCCCATGTATTGGTGAAATCTGATACAGTGTTGTAGACATGTTTAGATATCTGAATAGTAACATATACTAGGAAAGCCAAAAATATAAAACTGGAAAAAACCACCCTCAATCACACGCCATAAAAAGTCACTGCTATGCGTGTTACAAGATAGTCCTGTAGTCATTCAAAACTGTTTCCCTATTTGAGTCACCACTTGCTCAATGTATTTTCTCCTACAAACGTCGGTAATATGTCCTTCAGCAAACAAAAATTTCAAGAAAACAATTAGCATAATGAAACAAGCATGGTTTTTAAACTAACTGCTCTTTAAAAATATGACCTGGAATGTGTCCTCCCAATGTGAAAAGTATGTGTTATTTCACAAGTTTAAGGATTAAATGATGCTGTTTATATCAAATAGTACTATTATCATTATTAAAATTTGGAATTATTTGGGAGGGAAATTAGCATTCCTTTGGAAAATCAGTTGCACCAGTTAGCAGATTCAGAGGCAACTGTATATAGAAAAGATAGGATGCATTTTAAAGAATGTGTGGGAATTATTTATTTACTGTGTTGTGCTGGGATTGAACCTTGGTCCTCCTATTCTAGGCAAGGCCTCTATCACTGAGGTGCATTTACAGGCCCAAGATATATGTATAGATTTTTATATCCTCAGTTTGGGGATAGCTGGGGTAAGCCTGGGGATGAAAAGGCTGATTTACCAAAGATAGATTGTGATGTAATAGCTCATATTTTTCTGTCGTGGCCAAGGACCTAAGAAATGTGGTATTTAGGGTGCAGGTAGAAGACAGAGCAGCAGTGGCCCCAAGTGCCTCGATGCCGCCCAGTGCTGTAGGCCCTGGGAACTGAAGGAGCCCTCTGTGGGGTTCCCCTTCTAGCCAGCAGGCTTTGAACTCTAGGCTACACTATAATTTGATTAACACTTTCACTTATTAATGATCTTATTATTTTGGCACTTTGCAATTGAATGACTTATACAAAAGCTTTATCCTTTGGGCAAAATTTATATTTGTTGTCTAACTACAGAATTTAGCATTGAATAATTTCATGACAGACCACATTTGGCATGCCTACTTATTCAGGGAATTTTCAAAGAACCGTGGAGGGACTTTTTAGTCACACATCCTCTCTGTTCTTAGTCATCTATTCCTTTTATGGTAGTCATTAGCAAATATCTCTCAACCTCTTCTATAATGTTTAACAGTCAGTGTAAGCTCTCTGTAGTGTTGGCTGTTTTGAGCTCTGTGTACTTAATTATGAGATAGTCATCATAACTTGTGAAAACATAAACTAAATGTTGGTGTAGTCACCACATGGTTTCTTTTTATGGAATCACAGTTGTTAATACATTAAATTTTTTTAAAATCATTAATTAAATTTCTCCTATATACCTTTTTGGGTATTATCTTTTCTCTCCTCCATTGTACCATTTACATGTATCATTGATTACATTCTGAATTGAGGAAAATGAAAATCATAAGTTGATATGATTAGAAGTTTTGTTTTAATGCATAGGAAAACAGACATTTTTACATTCTAGGTAATCAGAAGCACTATTTACATTTAACTACTTGACCCTAATGATCTAGTCAAATTCCAGTATTACACAGTTGCATTCTGCCTTCCCTATTACCTAGTAAATCCAATTATTTGGCTCCCCCCCAGTCTCCTTAACTTTTAAAAACTGTTTTCAGGGAATGTGCTTATAAGGATAGACCAAAAGCACGTCTTATCATTTTTTGTAAAAATTTGATAGTTTTCACTCCAGTTACTTCTAACCTTTCCACTTTGTTGCAAACTCATAGACACATTGCCCTAAACATATTCAGTAATGTGTCTTTTTCATACATATAAAAGACACTGCACACATGGCTTTAAAACAGCACTAAAGGTAATAATTAAGGTAAGAAAATAGGATTTTGGTTGAGTCAGATAGCTGGTAGGACCTTCCTCCTGATCTTCGGCAAGATATTATATTACAAAGTACTCCCCTAAATGTCTTTCAGGCCCGTGACTCAGCACATCCTGAGTGAAACTTGCCTCTTCCAAGCCCCTAATTTTTCCTCTTAAATTCTCTGTCCCCTGGGTTTGGGGATTTAGCTCAGTGGTAGAGTGCTTGCCTAGCAAGCGCAAGGCCCTGAGTTCAGTCTCCAGCAGCATCCCCGCCCCCCACCCCCAAATTCTCTGTCTCCTATTGTGTATCTCTCTCCATCCTTTAATTGTCTAAAGTGGAACCTTCTCTTTCTCACACTGCACACCCGATCCTGTCAGCCCTTGGGAGAAGGACCAATAGGTCCTGGGTTGTCCTTGTTTCCCCTGGAGTCACCTCGTAATAAGAAACAGGTGCTTTCATTCACTGGAATATGCTGTATAAATATTTTCTTTATGTACTGTGATGTAGAGAAGTTTGGAAAGTATTCTACAGGATGAAATTTATACTCCCATAAAGGCTGCGCCAGAAATGACCCTACCTGACTCCTGGCTTCATCTTCTCCCACCCACAAAGGGCATTTTATGTTCTAACCTCACCAAAACAATCTCAGTGCATAGCTGGGTACAGTAGTACCCACTTGAAATTCCAACTATTTGGGAAGCTGAGGTGGGAGGATCTCAAATTTGAGTCTAGTTTGGACAATATAATGAGACTTCATGTCAAAAAAAAAAAGTCTCAGTGCTCTAAACATACTTATCTATTTCATTCCCCCATCTTTCTTAGCTCATTTTGTGTCTGTCTTAAACTCTATTTCTGCACGGTGAAGTTTTATTCATCCTTAAGCATAACCCAAATGTTACCTCTTTCTTGTTCTCACTCAGAAGAATTAATGGTTTTTCTTTTTGTGAGTCTAGAGTTTATACTTCTAACCACTGTATTATGGCAAGCTAGTAAATCTCTTGCTCTGAAATTAGATTGCCTGGGTTCGGATCCCAGTTGTATGCCAGCTCAGTGACTTTAGGTAATTGCTTAAACCTTCAAGTACTCAGTTTCCTTATTTGTAAAATGGACACAGTAATAGCCTCTAACTCATTAAGTTGCTAGGAAGATTAAGTGACAGACAAGTATTTTGTGTTCAGTAAATGTTGTCTTTCAATGGTTATTTGAACTCCTGAATATTTAAAAAAATAAACTTTGTGATGTGTGCCCTTCAGCAGGTCGTAAATTCCTTGAGTCTTACTTTTCTTTCTTTTTTTTGGGAGGCAGTGGTGCTGGGAATTGAACTCAGGGCCTTGCACTTGTTAGGCAAGTGTTCTACCACTGAACCCAACCCCTAAACCCTCTTTGAGTCTTACTTTGAAATGTGTTAATTCATTTTCGTCGAACACCTATGAGAGGGCTGGGCACTAGTGTGAGTTGTAAGCACTCTGTTGATCTATGTGCCAGGCACCACACTGAGAACTTTATGACCAGTATCTGCTTCAAATTCCCTCACAAAACCCTAAAAGGGAAATACTGTTTTATCCATTTAACTGGTGAGGAAACTGAGGCACAAAGAGATTGTTGTAAGTCCACAAAGCTAGTGCTAGGAGGAGCAAGAATTTGATCCTAGGCAGTCTGGCTTCAGACCCCAGCTCTCTACCCATCACACTAGGCCAGCTCATGATAAATGCTTAATAAATATCTGATAGGATAAATGAATGAATGTGATTCAAATAAACAGGCCTATAGGACTGAGTGCTAGGAGATGGTCTTATTAAAAGAAATGTGGGTAAGAAGTTAAAAAACAAGTCATTAGGAGATAGACTAAATGAATAAGAGAAAGCATTGAAAATAAGGACACCAGGGGCAATCAGTATTAGTGACCAGAGGTGGCTGGTCCCTGGCAGATACATAAAACTTTGTCGAGTTGGACTGTTTCTGGATTGCAAAACGTAGCTTTATACTTCATATTAGCTCAATTCATATCCAAATTAAAGTATGTTATGATAAGGACTTATTTTTCTGCATCAGTATGATAATTTGTATTGATCCCACCCTCCTACCACAAATAACTAGAAAACTGGACAAAATGTGTGTTAGAACTGTTTTAAATACCAGACAACAGGCAGTATAGACTATGATCTCTGAGAGAGGGGAATAATGTAAGTCCTGAGATCATCACAGGTTTCTGTGTAGAGATGTTGCTTATCCACAGTGTGGCCAAGATAAGGATAGAGAGCATTGAGCCAGTGATGCTAAAGAGATTGGGATCTGGGAGGCCAAGTACCAGAGAGATGGAAGCTGTATAGAAAAAAAGCTCCAAGCATTTGCACAGGCCTCCCTTGAGTCTGTGGCAGACAGTAAGCTATGTATGCCTACAGTAAAACTCCACATGCTGATGTGTTAGTGGGGCCCAGATTACCCTGTTTGATGATTTGCTGAAAGGACTCACTGGTCTTAGCACATAGTCGTATTCATGGCTGGGATCTATTACAGTGCAAGTATACAAAGCATAAAATCAACAAAGGGAAAAGGTGTGTGTGTTGAAGTCAGGAGGAAACCAGGGATAAGCTTCCAAGAGTTCTCTCCCAGTAGTGTTATGCAGAATATACTTAATTTCCTCGGCAACAAGATATGACAACATGTGTGAAGTGCTGTCTACCTGGGAAGCTCATTCTAGATTCAGTGCTAGGATTTTTATTAGGGACAGGGCTACTAGGTTAACTGTTCTGCACACTGGGCAAAGAATTGGAAGAGACTCCAGAGACAGTTTGCAATTTCTGGAGACTTTTTTGTTGTCACAACTGGAAGTTGCTACGTACGTGCTGAATAGGAGTCAGGAGTGCTGCTAAACACCTTGCTAGGTACCAAATTAGTCCCACTACCACCAAGAATTACATGACCTATAAAGTCAGTAATGTCAAGATTGAGAAACCTTGGTCTAGAAGCACTCTAAAGATCAAGTTGATTTAAGATAATTTAAGTGCTAGTCAAAAGAAAATCAGCACTTTTTAAGGAAGACACTGAAATCCAGTCACTTAATGCAATATTTATATATTCATCATACAGTAAAAATATCACTAGACATGTGAAGTACCATGGAATATGATTTATAATCAGGAGAGGAAAACTAGTCATCAACTTAAGGAAGACTAGAAATGACTAAGATAATTAGCAGACAGCTATTACCAGTGTGATCAAGGATTTAAAATAAAACATGACCATACATAAAGATATATTAAAACTGAAATGTCTAGAGCTGAAAAATACTATGTGTGAAGTAGAAATTTCACTGGATAGGATTCACTCCAGATTAGAAATTACAGAAGAAAAGTCAGTGAATTTGAAGACACAGTCATAGAAACTGTCCGTGTGAAGAATGGAGAAAAATAACTCCAAAAGAGATGAATAGAGCCTCACTGACTTCTTAGATATTATTGAGTAAACTAATAAAAGTAAGTTTTAAGGGAGAGAGCAAAAATAATTGGATAAAATAAAGGCCTAGAATGTGCAAATTTAGTGACAACTGTAAACCCACAGACTCAAGAAGCTGAATGAACCTGAAGCAGACAGAAAACTATGGCAAGGCACATTGTAAACAAATTGCTCAAAAGCAACGAACATGAGAAAAATCGTAAACCACAAAAAGATATTTACATATAGAGAATTGAAAATGAGAATAGTACATACTTCTCATCAGTAACTATAAAGCATAAAACAATGGAAAAACATCTTTAAGACACTGAAGGACTAAGCAGCTGATATAAAATTATACACCAGGTGAAAATATCCCTGAACAATGAAGAAAAAACAAAGACCTTTTCAAACCTAGGACAGCTCAGAACATTCATAGTCGGTAGACCTGCACACCAAGAATGTGATGGAAAAATTTTCAAGGTAAAGGAAAAAGATCCTTTGGAAACTTGGATGTGTGCAAAAGAATAAAGAGCACTGGAAGCAGTAAATAAGTATGGGTGAAAAGGGGGGTTTGTTTTATTGACCTTTAAACAAACCTCTTTAATAACCATTTAAAGTAAGCATAATAGCTTTGTATTGTTGAGTTTATAACTTTCATAGAAATAAAATATATGATATTAATATTACCAAGAATGGTTCTTGGAATATATGTGAAGTGATCTACTATTATTTGAAGATACAATATAGTAAATTGAAAAATGCATACTTTAAATGCCAATAAACAAGTATAGCCAACACACAAATGGAAAAAATAAAATGAAACAGTAAAATAGTCCAAAATAAGTAGGAAAATGGAACATAGAACAAATGGGACAAATAGCAAACAGGATCAAGATGCTAGTTTTAGTCAGCCATGGTGGCACACACCTATAATAAACCCAGCACTCTGGGAAGGTAAGACAGGAGGATTGCAAGTTTGAGCCAGCCTGGGCAAATTAGCACTTGGTGAGGCCCTGTCTCAATATAAAAAAAAAATTTTTAAGGATTGGAGGTGTTGCTCAGTGCAGAGGATCTGGGTTCAATCCCCAGTACTTAGGGAAAAAAAAGATGTTAGTCTTGAGGCAACCCATTTCAGTAATAACATTAAGTATAAATAACTACAATGTATTTGGGGGGAGCTGAACTATATATGTTATTGACAAGTAGAGCCCAAGTGTATGCAATACCTTAAAGACAGAGTAAAAGTAGGAGGATAGAGAAAAATGAACCATGTAAACAGTACTCAAAAAGCAGCTCTAGGGGCTGTATCAGTATAGAGGAAGTAGATTCAAGAGAAAGATAAAGATATTTCATAATGATCTCAGTGATTTAAAAATATGTTTTCAAATTGTTTGATACTTTTTTCTTTAAGGGGTAAAGCGTAATTCTCTCTGAATGTGGATTGTATGTTGTAATTTACACACATACATGGTATAAGAGGTAAAAGGTAGTGTGACTTCCAATTTGGTTGCTCTGTTTAGTCATTCATCCTGGGGGAAGTTGAGTGCTGTGTCATGAAGAGAGGTCAACATGGCAAGAAGCTGAGCCCCGCCTTCAAGAGGCATGTGCATGAACAACCTTCTGGAAGCAGATTGTAAAGTCCCCTTCCAGCCTTCAGATAACTGCAGCACCAGCATCTTAATGGCCACCTTACAAGAGAACCTGAGCCAGAGCCATAGTCCTTCCTGAGCTGCCCCTGGATTTCCCACCCTCAGAACCATGCGAAATAATAAATTTTTCTTGTTTTAAGCTTCTAAGTTTTGGAATAACTTGTTACACAGTAATAGATATTTAATAGGATGATGAAAGGGTCAATTCATCCAGAAGACATCAAAATCTTAAATCTATATGCATCTAATGTCTTCAAGATGTATGATGAAAAATCTGACAGAACCCAAAGCAGAAATAGGTAAATCTCTAATTACATTTGAGATGTCAGCACTCTCTGCTCAGTAATTGATAGAACAAATAGACAAACAAATCAAAAGGAAATGGAAGGGCTGGGGATTTAGCTCAGTGGTAAGAGTGCTTGCCTTGCAAACACAAGGCCCTGAGTTCATCCCCAGTGCCAAAAAAAAGGAAATGGAAGACTTTGAAAAGCACCGTGAACCAATCTTGACTTAATTCATTTTTACAGTATAGTTTACACAGTAGTAGCAGAATATTTTATTCTTTTCAAGTGTACATGGAACATTTGTCAAAATATACTATGTTCTGTATAAAAAGGTTTCGGTAAATTTAAAAACATTGAAATCATGGAAAGTATATTTTTTAACCACAACAAAATCAAATTGGAAATCAATTAGCAGAAGTATGTCTGAGAAAGTCGCCATATATTTGAAAATAAATTTAACAGTTTTAAAATAACAACACATGGTGTAAACCACAGAGTAGAAAATATTTCAAACTGAATGAAAGTGAAATCACAAGGGTCGGGAGTATAGGTCAGTGGTAGAGTACTTGCCTAGCACGAGACCCTGGGCTCAACACCAGCCTCACCAAAAATAAAAAACGGAAAATGAAATCACAGAATTTGTAGTTAAAGCAGTGCTTAAATGAAATTTATAGTTTTAAATGCTTATCCTGACTAGGAAATAAAAAGGTACAAAATCAGTCGTTTAAATTCTTACATAGAGAAACTAGAAAAAGAATAGCAAATTAAATCCAAAATGCACAGAAGGAAGAAAATTAAGGGAGAAATCTATAAAATAGAGAAAGGACAAAAAACCCATGAAACCAAAAATTGGTTACTTGCAAAGAACAATAAAACTGATGAGTCTGATTCCCTTTTACATTCTTAAAATATACTATACTGTTAAAATGAATTTTTGAAAACTGAAAAGCTAAATCCTTAACCTGAGGTACATGGCCTTGTTTTGAGATCCGGGTATTGAGCTATAAGACTTACCTAAGACAGTGTCAGTTACGAGTTTAGTTACAATGAATTGTTATTTATTTTTGCCTAAACATTTCAGAAAGGTTCCTCTGAAAGGTAGCTATATTTATTATGGAGAAATAATACTTGGGAAAAGTCCTTACAATTTCTTCAGTATTTTTTCTTTAGTTTTGAACAAAAAGGTATGTAAAGTAGGTGATGAAAAGTTTGAGATCGAGCAAAAATACGTGTCTCAGGAAAATCCAGTTGAAGAAAGATGTTGAAACGCACACACTGAGTGTTTGTATACCATTTGCCATTTGCAAGAAATGTATTTTCATAGCACACACATTTACTATGAGGGTGGTATTCAGAGACCATAGTCTGTAAACAAATTCCTGGGAAACTGCGAAGATCAAACCACTAATGCCTAATGACGTACCATTTTAACAGCTGATTTCTTCAGTTATCAAAACCATTGATAAATAATTTGTGTATCTACTTGTAGTGTTATTCACAGTGACAGAATCTTGTAATAAAGATGAGATGAACTACTTAATTGCACTGTTCTGAAAATACTGAATACAAATTTAAGGAAAAAAGTAAAATCAATTAAAATTCTCTTAGTCACTAGGATATTTAGTAAACTTGCATACTTTTTTGGCTATTCACTATCGGATTATTTAGCTCATGGATTATACAGATTTTCTGTTTGCTTATAAAATCCTAGAATCAAATAATATAATCCAGTCCCCTTATTCCATTCCCTTTGGCTTTTCATCTTTTGCAACACCTCACTGATTATGAGCCTTCCAGATTCTGGAACCAAATCAGTAAGCCTGTCCACATTCTAATAATGTTTTTTTCTAAAAGATTTCTTCATGAAGGGCATAGGTGCAGGGGTGAATAAGAATATACCATGATAAAGCTAGGATTTTAGGATTATACTTGGAACTCAATTTCAATTCTAATTTTTAGCTTCTTTTTTGGCACTTTGTAGTTTGCAATATGCTTGTCAAGAGGAGTTCCTTTCTGTTTATCTTCTTTGTGAAGTCTAAACTTTTGCTGCAGGCAAAAGATTCAGTTAGGACACATATAAGACAGACTCAAGGAATACTTTACAGGGATTCACTTTCTGAGAGAACTGTGCTAGTGTGATTAGACAGGGTACAATGCTCAGAAATAGAAGGAGATTTTGACTGACCTGGGGGAAAAGCCAGTTTTAGGGTAGGAATATTGTTCTTTCTGCACATTTATACAGTTCCAGCAAGCAAGAATTCTCTAAGTGCTGTGAATTCCCAAGGATGAAGTGTTGTAGAGTGATCGTTAACTCTATTATTGCTGGGATTTTTTGCATGCTTGTTTCCTATTTACTTTTATTCTCGTTACCCATTTTTGGAGTTTGCTGCCTTTGACATCTGTGCATCAGCAATATTTTTGTAATTCAGAATAAATTGAATGTGCTACAGCTGTAACTATTTTCTGTAATTTTCTCTTTTTACTTTCTGGTGTGAGACTTTGTTTTTGTTTGTTTGGGGCTTTATAAAGTAGTCAAGAATAAATACCAGGTGAAGTTGAATTATAAGATTTACTGTTGCAGAGGGTAAGGCTTTAAACCATCATAAATTATCAGAGACGTAAAATGAATTTTAACCGTCTGTATTCATTTTACTTTTCATTTTGATTTGTTATAATGAGTTTTTTCCTTTCTCAGTTCAAGTTCCCAGCTTATGCCTTCCCTCTTTCTTATTTTTATTCCTAGAAGTCCCTTTCTGATCTATGCAGTTTTTGATGATTTCTTTGAAGAAGTGGATCATCACTGTTTTACAAAAAGGGGATGGGTCTTCCTATAATCTTACTTTTCTTACCAAGATTTATTTAGCAGATTTTTAAATGAATGTTGTGAAATTTGTAAATTTTCCTGTAAAATAGTTTTCTCTGATAGTGGGCAGTAAATAAATATATATTAATCTAATTAAATGATGTGTTGCATTTAAATTTAATGCAGAAATGAGAAATACAAGATTATTGAAGTCCCCAGAAAGGGATTAATTGATTCCACAGCTGAAAGACAAAGACCACATGTTCCCAATAGTTTAGTAATTCTACAGAGATAGGCAAAAATGAACTCTTGGTTAATGGATCACTTTGCATAAGAAGGGGAGTATGAATTCTGTTCATTTAAGAAAACGTGTGTATGTATGTAAGCAAGGTACTGTGCTGGTTTTGGGGTATAATGATAAACATGGTAGAAGTTGTCCCAGCTTCATGCCTCTTGTCTTCTAGGTTCTCTGAGATAATGCTTCCTTACCTATATTCAGCTGTTTCTCCCCTTCCTCCCCCCTTCCCTTCTGTTGTGTCTCAAACCAGGTCCAGGAGTTTTTTCTTACATTCTGTTACATTATTAAGTTGGAGCTCATATCTCAGTATATTACAATTACTATACGCCCAGATTATGAGAGAGTCTTATGTTGCCTCAGTATCTAGTAGAATAATCTGAACAGGGCTGGTGTCAAGATAAATTTGTTCACTAAGTCAAACTGTAACAGTGGTGGCCAACCTGTGGCATGCTTGTCACAGCGGGCTGTATCATTGAAAGCTCTAAAAGCTTCACCATCACTGAACTATAATAATGCTTCCCATCCTTTTCCATTTTATAACATAGCAAATACTGCAGAGAGTGAGCACTGAAGAGGCGCTGACTTGAGGGTTTCCATTGTCTTGAACTCTTGGTGGGCACCATGTAGGCTGTAAGGTTAGCATTGCGGAGTACCTGTCACCCTTCTAGCACTTTGCCCACTCACAGAAGCTCTTTGGAGGTCTGTGTACTTGGGAGGAATCTTTGAATCTGGAGATTGTCATTAGAGTGACTGGCAAGAGTGCAGAGGAGCCAAGAGCAAGTGTGTGGCTAGAGGACTAGAAGGCAGTCATTTGAGAATAAAGACTGAAAAGGAGTCTAGAAATTTTTGCTAGTTGCCTGAAGAAGCTTTGAAAGATATTCCTTCAGGTTGGGTTGGGAGATGGGACTTTAGCTTTTAAAAAGGGTGGTACTTTTGGTAAAAGGCCTTCCTTTTTACTTTCCTTCTATTCAGACCTGTCAAAATACCAAGGGCAAAAGTCACTTGGTTTTACAACTCTATGAATATACTAAAAGCCCTTAAATTGTACACTTTAAATGGATGGGTTGTACAGTATGTAAACTTCCTCAATAAAGATGCTCCTTTTTAAAATTCACTGTATTTGAGTTTTAAAGAAATGAGCCTGAAAAGAAAGTTTAGACACAGTTAGTTGCTCTCTGTGTGTGAGAGAGCCTACTTAGGGGGTTGGAGTTACCAAGATATGAATATTTAAATTACCAATGGTTAAGCATTTCCTAATCATGAACATTTAGAAATTTGGTTATTATTGCTACCTCTTGTGAATTTCATAACATTTTATAAATCTTACAGAATTCCATCCTGAGATATAATTAGGACATTTTTATAGAAGAGAGTAAGAGATCTCCATGGCTATATAATATAATTACTGTGATATTAAATCATTAGTCTCAAAAGATTGAAATAAAATTATTTATTTGCTGCCGACGAAATTATAGCTATCAACAAAGCTATTTGCATACTCTGGATAATGCGTTCCTTTTGTTTTCACATAAACATTACTGACAAATTTCTAGTATGCATGAAAGCTGCAGAATCATGAAATGAATAGTATGTTTGCCCTGTTGAAATTATGAGATGTGATTGAAAAATACAGTGTGTCTAAATAAAAAAATTTATTACAGTAAAAAGTACATTCCCTTTAATCCCCCTTAGAATACTCCCCCTCACTTCGAATGCACGTATCTCACAGTTCGTGCTACTTTCTGAAGCAGTTCTCAAAGTCCTCGTTCTTGAGTGTCTTTACCTGGGCTGTCGTGGCTGCCTCAATTGATTCAAAACATATACATTTAGTGGTCATTTTGACTTTGGAGAGAGCCAGAAGTCTCACTGTGGCAGATCCGGTGAATAAGGCAGATGAGGACACACCATGTTTTTATGAGCCTGCTTTTCCATTGCATGACGCTCAGCAGCAACATTCACTGTATTTTTTGATCATGGTTCATAAAGACACAAAAGAGAAGGCTTGCAGAATTTTTTCAGAAAGTGGCAAGAACTATGGAACAAGTGTGTTCAAAGTGTGTGTGTGTGGTGTTTTGAGAGGAATTAATGGCAATGTGTCCTTTACTGTAATTTTTTAGAAATGTAAAGATTCACTGTATTTTTAGGCCACCTCTTGTATGATCTCTTGACAATCATGTTTATAATGCCAATTAATATGTTTATAATTTGTAACATTTGTGTTAGTTACCTGTTATTGCATACAAATCACCTCAGAATTTAGCGTCATAAAGCTGGGCATGATGGCACACACCTGTAATCCTAGTGCTCTGGAAGCTGAGGCAGAAGGATCTCAGATTTGAGAGATCCTGGGCTATGTAGAGAGACCCTGTCTCAAAAAACTGAAAGGAAAAAAAGGGAAGAACGCTTAGCTTCTTCAAACAACAAACATTTAGTATCCGAGTATCTGCAAGTGAGGAATCTAAGTCCATCCTGGTTGTGCCTCTCACCTAAAGACTTGAGTGAAGGAGCATTTGTGTCTAAGCCCGCTCAGGGGCAGGATTCAGTTCCTCGTGGGCTGTTGGAATGAGTCCTCAGTCCCTTAAGTGCTGTTGTGTGGAATTTCTTGCTATGTGGGCTTTTGTGTAGAGATGCTCGCAACATGCCCGCTAGCTTTCACCAGAGCAAACTAGAGAGCAAGAGAGGGTGAGCTAGATGGACACGACTGTCTTTTCATGAACCTAATGTTAAAAGCAATGTCCCATGACCTTTGTTAGAAACAAGTCATCAGGTGAGCTTATTCTGAAGGGAAAAGATTTCATAGGGGTGTGACTACCAGCAGGCAGGAAATACAGGGGTTCATATTGGAGGCTGCCTATCACAGCATTCCTCTCCAGAAATGAAGTACCTGGGAATCAATCTAACAAAAGAAGTAAAAGATCTGTACATTGAAAACTACAGTACTCTGAAAAAGGAGATCAAAGAAGATATCAGAAAATGGAAAAATATCCCTTGTTCTTGGTAGGAAGAATCAATATAGTGAAAATGACCATATTCCCAAAATTATTATACAGATTTAATGCAATCTCAACCAAAATATCGATAGCATACCTCACAGAATTAGAGATAACAACCCTAAAATTCATTTGGAACCAGAAGAAACCTAGAATAGCAAAAGCAATTCTGGGCAACAAAGGCAAGGCAGGGGGCATCAAAATCCCTGACCTGAAATTATATTACAAAGCTACTGTGATAAAAACAGCATGGTACTGGCAAAACAACAGACCTGAGGAACAATGGAACAGATTAGAAGATACAGAAATGGGGCCTGGGGATTTAGCTCAGTGGTAAGCACAAGGACCAGAGTTCAGTCCCCAGTACCCCACCCACCCAAAAAAGAAGAAGATACAGAAACAAGTCCAAACACTCTGAGACACCTCATCTTTGACAAAGGGGCCAAATTCCCTCACTGGAAGAAAAATAACCTCCTTAATAAACAGTTTTGGGAAAACTGGCTTTCCACATGCCAAAGATTAAAACTAGACCCATATCTTTCCCCATGCAATAAGCTAAAATCAAAATGGATCAGAGATCTAAATATTAAAACAGAAACACTAAATCTGCTGGAAGATAGAATAGGTAGAACTCTTGGAGACATAGGTGTAGGCAAAGCTTTTATGAACAAAACCTCAATTGCCCAGGAAATATCACAAATAATCAACAGCTGGGATCTCATCTTATTAAAAAGTTGGTGGGAATGTAGACTGGTGCAACCACTGTGGAAATCTGTAGAGATTCTTCAAAAAACTAGGACTAGAGGTTCCATTTGACCCACCTATCCCCCTCCTTGCTATCTTCTGAAAAGAATTAAAAGCATCATACCGGGGCTGGTGATTTAGCCCAGTGGTTAGAGTGATTGCCTTGCAAGCACAAGGCCCTGAGTTCGATTCCCGGCACCAAAAAGAAAAAAAAAGCATCATACCACAGCGATATATGCACACCCATGTTTATAGTGGCACAGTTTGTAATAGCTAAATCTTGGAAACAGCCCAAATGCCCATCAAGTGATGAATGAAGAAAGAAGATGTGGTTTTATTTTATGTAGTGGAGTACTACTCTGCCATAAAGAACGATAAGCTTGAGGCATCTCTAGGTAAATGGATGCATCTTGAGACCATACTCTTAAGTGAAGTAAATTGGACACGCATGTTTAAATACCGCATTGTTTCTCTGGTGTGAGAAACTGAAAGTGTAAATAAGGACTAAAAGGTATTATATTGGGAAAAGAAAGAAACTGTTCAACTGGGAAGGGGAACAAGGCAGAGAGGGGGAGGGACAAGAAAAGAGTAATAGAAGGAAAAAAATGAAAACAAAGCTTTTGTAAATAAGGAGAGGAGGAGGGGTTAAAGGAAAGGGAGGGGAGGGGAATGGGAAAAAAACAAACAGCAAGATATATCATGTACAGGTACAAATCCCCCATGATGAATGTTATCATTCTGTACATCTAAAATGTACCACTAAAATAAAATTAAGAAAAAAGAAAGTTCTACATAATATATATTTAACTTAGATTTAATTTTGTACTATGAATTTTGTGGTATCTCTTGAAAATATTGGTGATACTCAAAGATGTAATACATAAAGAATTGGGGAACAGTCTATAGAACTTTCATTTTAGCACGTTACATCTTGTTGCTGCACTTTCCCTGGAGCATTGTCTTTGACCAGGATGTTTCAGCAGCCTCTAAAACAGCCATCAGAGACTGACGTAGTGGTCCACACTTGTAGCCCCTGTTTTTTGGGAGGCCGAGGCAGGAAGAATGCTTGGACTGAGGAGTTTGAGTCCAGCCCGGGCAATATAGCAAAACTTCCATCTCAAAAAGAAAAAGAAAGAAAATGAAGAAAAGAACTGCCGAAATAAAAATCCAGCCATTGAGAAGGGGAGACTGAGAGTTGAGGGGAGAGGAGCACAAACCAAAGGTGGCACCAGTCACATCCCATTTGCCAGAATATAGTCACATGGCCACATAGCCACTACAAAAGAGGCTAAGAAATAGCCTTTGGGCAGTCAGGGACTCAACTGAGAATGATTTTGTAGTGGAAAAAGGGAGGTAAATATTAAGGGGAAGGCTAGAAGCCTCTGCCAAAATTTCCAGCAGCTTTAAAGTGGGTATCACATGACCACGCTCTAATGCCTTTTACTCAAAAGGGAGCAAAATTATGTCCTCATTCAGAGCCTCTTACTCTTAATTTAGACACAATTCTTATTAACTTGATTACTGAGCTTCCCAAACCACTGCAGATTAAGAGGAAGTGTAGTGAGAGGCAGGCATCTTGACAGCTGCAAAAATTGGGAGCAGAATGTCCAGTAACAAATAGGGACATACAAAAGGCCAAGGGAAAAGCTAAGCTGGCAGTTCAGAGGAATCTGATAAAGGGGAAAACAGTCCTGTGAACTCCAGGAGCCCCAAAGCGTTGGCCACTTAACAACAGTACCATAAAGTAAAGCACTTAGCTTTAGTAATGATTCAGAGTCTTCCAGTGTGGTTAAAAGAGAAAACATTTTGGCTCTCAAAAAGAGTTTATCGGTTACCTGGAAAATTCATTTATGTAGAATATTTTATAAAAATGATTTGATCAGATGAAGGAGAGAACTCTCTATTTACCATACTCTTTACCTTTATGTAATTATCATCACAATATTTGAATAGAAAAGTGCTAGGTTCCATTTTTGGAGTCTAGGATTATGTATTGTTGCAGATCATGTGGCACTAGTAACTTCTTTGTTTTTAAAGGAGGTGTTTTTCCTTATCAACCCCCAGATATTTCAGGTTGTAAATGCAGAGCACTTACCCTCCATCCATACCTCACTGCTGTGTAGAGAATATGTATAGAACTGTCTGGCTCTACAGAAAGTATTACAGAAGGTACAGGATTGTCAAAGAGGTCTCTAGTTCTTGTATTTGTAAGCCAGCTGGTGTCCTAACTAGTATTGTAAGTGGTAACTTTGAACATTCTTTTCCATTCCTTCATCTGGTAAATCTTCACTCATTTAAGATCTAGGTCCACTACAAAATAAGCTCTAATACACATGTACAGCACCATCAATAAAAAGAAAAATTAACAAACTGAATCATTAAAATTAAAATGTCTACTCTATGAAAGAACATAAAAAGAACTAGCGACTTGGGGAAAATATTTGCAAACCATGTATCTGCCTAAGGAGTAGTATTGGGATATATAAAGAACTCTCAAAACTCATCTGGCAGGGCTGGGGGTATAGCTTAGTAGTAGAGTGAAGTCCTGGGATTGATCCCCAGCACTGCCAAAAAACAAAAACTTTGGGCTGGGGATTTAGCTCAATGGTTAGAGTGGTTGCCTTATAAGCACAAGGCCCTGAGTTGGATCCCCAGCTCCAAAAAAAAAAAAATTCAAAAAAACAACAGTAAAAATATAAAACAAACAACCCTTAATTAAAGGGACATTTCACCAATATCTGCAGAAAGGTGTTTAACATCATTAGGGAAATGCAAACTAAAATTATGAGACACACACCAATCAGAATGGCTAAAATAAAAATAGGACACTGAAAGCTGGTATGAATGGAGAGAAACTGGGTCACAGATACAGTGCTGGTGGGAATGTAAAATGTTGCAGGCCCTCTGGACAACAGGTTGGCAGTTTCTTCAAAAGGTGAACATGCTATTACCGCACGATCCAGAAGCTTCACACCTGGGCGTTTACTCCAGAGAAATGAAAGTTTAGGGCCATACAAAATCCTGTACACAGATGTTTATACTAGCTTTCTTTAGAACAGCCCCAAACCCTTCAGTGAATGAAGGAGCAGACAAACCACACTACATCCAGTACTGCTCAGCAGTTAAAAAGAACTGGCTAGTGCCACAACCTGGGTGAATTATGCTGAGTGAAGCAAACCAACCCCAAAAGGCTGCATACTCTACTATTCTATATATATAACATTTTTGAAATGATAGAATCATAGAAATGGAAAACAGATTAGTGGATTCCAGGGGCTAAGGAACATGGCAGAGAAAATGCAGGGGAGGGAAGTGGGGATGACTATAGAAGGGCAACTCAAGGGATATGTGTGATGATGGCTCAGTTCTGTATCTTTTTTTTTTTCTTTTTGTATTAGTACATATTTGCAGTACATGTTTACATTCATCTTAGGGGGTAGGTGTATGTACTTAGCATATCATAATTCTTTGTATTCTCTTTCCCCTTCTCCCCTCCCTTCCCCTTCATCTCTGGATCTCCTATTTGCAAAAGGTCTATCTCCCTATTTCCTCTCTTATCTTTTATTTTTTAAAAATTATTTTTACTTTGGCTTTCTCATTTAAGGGAAGTTACATGATATTTAACCTTGCGTGTCTGATATATTTCACTTAACATTATGGTCTCGAGGTGCATCCATTTTCCTACAAATGACTCACATTTATCCTTCTTTATAGCAGAGTAGAACTCCATTGTGTATAAATAGCACGTTTTCTTTATCCATTCATTTGTTGATGGACATATAGGCCTCTTCTAGACTTTAGCTATTATGGGTTATACCCACATGGGAATGCATGTAGCACTGTGGTATGATGTCTTTAACTCTTTTGTATCTTGATCACATCAGTAATGATATTGTATGCTATAGTTTTGCAAGATGTTACTCTCAGAGGAAACTGGGCAAAGAGCACATGGTATCTCTGAGGAATATTTCTTACAATTACATGTGAAAATATAATTATCTCAAGGTAAATCGTTTACTTAAACTGGGCATGGTGGTGTACTCTTGAAATCCCAGCACTCTGAGAGGCTGAGACAGGAAGGTCACAAGTTTGAGCCCAGGCTGGGCAACTTAGCAACTTAGCATGACCCTGTCTTCCAAAAAAGCAGGGGTTGGGGTGGGGTGGAGCTAGAGATGTAGCTCAGTGTAAAGGCCCTGGGTTCAATCCCCAGTACCAAGAAAAAAAAATTTACTTAAAAACGATGCACTCTTTAGAACTGCATTAGACCGGGAACTCCAGGAGAGAAGGGCTGTCTGTATTTCCCCAGTAGCTCATGCAGTGCCTGTCTTGGGAAGATACTTGAAAGATGTTTGTGGGCTGCCTTAGTGAGGGAGGCTGAGGATCTGAGTGGAACCATATTAAGCACTCATAACTAACGGCACTTCCCAAAATGAAGGGCATTTCTCTGCTGAACCATTCATTTGAAAATTAGCCATCAGACATTTACTTTATGGCAGGCGTGGTTCTAAGTGCTGGTGCTTAGTCCAGGCTGCTGCCATAGCGAATGACCATGACCTGGGTGGCTTAAGCAACAGACACTCATATCTCACGATTCTGGAGGCTGGAAGGCTGAGATCAGTGCCGGCATGACTGAGTTCCTGTAGGGTCCTCTTCATGGTTGTGTTCTCACATGGCCTTCTTCAGTTCATGTATGCACACAGAGCTTTATGTCCCTTTCTCTTAGAAAGGCACCAATTCCACTATGGGGGACCGCATCTAACCCTAGTGCCTCCCGAAGGCCCCACCTCTGAAGCCATCACCCTGGGGATTAGGCCTTCAGCATATGTATATTTTCTGTAGGGTGCTCAACCCATAGCTACTACACATACATACATGATCAAAACCAGGAGAAAACATTCTTGCTTTCGGGGAGCTTATAGTTTAATGGGGCAGAAAATAATAAATATAATACAGTATGTTAAGAAGTGATGAGTGCTGTGGGAAAAAATTGGGGGCGGGATTTGGGGGTTGAGGATATGGGAGAGACTGCAGAAGCAGTGGGTTGCAATTTTAAGCAGGGTTTGAAGACCAAGAGTATCATTTGCGCCAGACCTTGAAGGAAGTGAAGGATGAAACTGTGTGGACATACAAAGGAAAAAAGCGTCAAGGCAGAAGAAAGAGCCAGTGTAGAGGCTTTGGAGTAGAAAGGTGTCTGAATGTTTTGGGACCAGCACTGAGATCACAGCAGTGTTAGTGGGATGAAGACAAGGGAGAGTAGTTTTGTGATGAAGTTCAAGGGACAGTGAGAGTGGACAAGGTGCCAAATGTTCTGGCGTTCACTTTCAGTGAAATAGGGAGCCATGGAAGGCTTTGGAGTGGAGGAGAGGCGTGACCTGACCTGCATTTTTAAAAAGTCCCATCTGGCTGCTGTGTTGAGAGTAGACAGGAGAGGAACAAGGATAAGAGTAGGCAGAGGACATACTTCAAAAGTTACATCAGTGCTCTGGTCCAAGAGATGATGGTGATTTGGACTCAGGTAGTAGCTCTAGAGCCGTGCAAGCGATCCGTTTGTGTTGTGAGACAGAACCAGCAGGATTTCCTGCCAGGTCAGAAGTGCGGAATCAGTGAGGACTCCAGGGCTCTGGAGCTGAGGCCTTGGACAAATGGTGCTGCTGCGAGCCGAGATAGAATCCCGTGCAGGGAGGCAGCTGTCGGGCGAAGCTGAGGGGAACGTGCTGAATTTGAGATGTCAGTATGGGGAAGTTGAGGATGCGGGTGGAGGTTTGAGTCTGGAATTCAGAGGAGAGGAGCATGGTCTGGAACTACACATTTGGAAGTTGTCAACATTTGTATAGAATTTAATGCCATGAAACTGGATGAGATTCTCAAGAACTGAGCCTGGAGACTCGTCAGAGTTTGGCAGGCCAGGGAGAGGGAGAAAACCAGCTGAGAGGGATCGAGGGGCAGGCCAGGGAGGAAGGGAGGAAGCCAAGCGTGAAAGGTCCTGGGTGCAAGTGGTCCGTGTCTCCCCAGCTCATAGGCAAAGGAGGCAAGGTCTGAGGACTGGTCATTGAATTCAGCAAGGTTCAGGTAATTGGTCACTGCCACACATCACAGAGAAAGTGTTTTAGCCATAAAACTAATTACAAGGACATTGTGCTCATTACAAGGACAGAATTAAGTTTTAAGAGATTTGTTTTAAAAAGCCATATTTTGGTTCCTCAAAAAGTTAAACACAGAATTACCATATGATCCAGTAATTCCACTTCTAGGTGTATGCCCCTAAGAACTGAAAGCAGGAGCACAAACAGTTCTTGTATACCACTGTTTGTAGCAGCCAAGAAATGAATTAAACTAAGTGTAACGTATCCCTATGATAGAATATTAGCCTTAAAAAAGAATGAAGTTGTAATTCATAGAACAACATATATGAACCCAGAAAATATACAGAGTGAAATAAACCAGACACAGCAAAGGAAAATTATTATATGAGTCCACTTATAGAAGGTACCTAGAACAGTCAAATTCATAGAGACAGAAAGTAGAACAGATGTCACCAGAGGCTAAGTCAAGAAGGAAGGAGAGTTATTGTTTAATCAGTCAGTGGTATCTAGGTTCACAAACTTAATTCCTTCTATGATTTTGGTTGCAAACCAAATTGGACAAGAATCGAATCAAATTTCTCTGTAAGGTCAATATTGAACCTAACCATTGAATTTGATTCAGTTCTCGTCCAGTTCAGTTTGTGACCAGAATTGTGGAAAGAATTAAGTTTGTGAACCGAGGCACAATTTATATAGAGTTTCTGTTTGGAGTGACAAAAAAGTTCTGGAAACGGATAATGCAACAAAAGTTGTGCAACATTGTGAGGGAACGTAATGCAACTGAATTGTGCAGGCAAGAAAAGGTTAAAATAGTAAATACAAATACTACAGATTTTTAAAAGTGTCTGTGTGTGTGTCTGTCTGTATGTCTGTTTATATCTTAGAATTAAAGTCAATGAATGAGCAAGATTTGCTCTTGACTTTCCTTATAGATCCTTTAATACATGTTTGTTACACTCCTTTCTTAATGGCTCAGGCTTTAGTCATTGCAGTTAAAGAAAACAGTATCCCCTTATCAGGTCATTATCATCAGAAGGCTGGGGAAAATGTCAGTTGCTATAGCAATCCACCTAATTACATCTTTAAGAAAAGAGTACATCCTTTAAATTATGTATTTTAAATGCCATATATATGGAAAACTTTTCTCTCTCATATAATGATTTTTGAAAATAATCCTTGAATGCACATGTAAATAATTTTCCTGCTAGAACCAGCATTTCTGACAATTCTACAGAACTGATATGGGGAAACCTTGCATACTGGGAGGTTTTGTGGTGCAGCATATTTAATAACCGTGACAACTCAAGAATTTTAAGCAGACTCGACTCCTTGTCTGGGATCTGTCAACAGCTTTGTGTCTCTACTGGCGGCCCCTTAGCGGACTGTTTCAGCCAAAACTGTGCTAATGATGACCTACCGGATTTTTACAGAATATTTTTGTCTTGATGCTCTGAGGATTTAAAAAAACAAACAACTTTTCCCTATTCTTTTCAAAAGGTGACACTCCAAAATATGTAGCAAATTAGAAAGAAAAGATCTAAGATGCTTTACAGCCTTGATGAAACAAAGACTAGTGTGTTGGCGTGGCAGCAGGGCCCTTGCAGAGGTGAGTTTAGATGGCTGGAAGATAGATGGGCGCCAGATGCAGTTTGACATAGATTCAGGCAGCTGCTCCTGGGCTAGGTTTCATTAGTGCATAAGTACGCCAGCAGAAGCAGCAGCGCGAGGCCCCAAATGCCAAAATGATAGTGAGAACAGTGGAACAATACAATATTCACTAAGTGATTTTAATCTAGGAGATTGAATGTCACCCAATCAGTTTCCAGGTTTTAAGAAACCAACTCATATGAAGCCATCAGAGGGCCCAAGTCTTTGTGCATGGGAGGAGAGGGGAGTTTCACTTGCTTTGTTTTTGTTTTTTGTTTTTGTGTGTTAGCTTTAAAACAACAACAAAATGTCTTAAGCCCATTTTGGTACTATTCAATTAAAAGTCATGTCGGGCTCTCAAACACATATACCTCTGTAAAAGAAATGCTTCTGTTACTGTAACCAGGCAGATATTGCTCAGTAGGTGGAACCAATGTTTGTTGGTTTACCAGTTTTAAGCGAAAGTCTTGGAAGGGCTTCACAGGCCTCTCCCAGCTTCAAAGTCCCCTTTCCCAAACATTTTCACACCCATTCTTCTCAAAGAAAGGCAGAGAAGATTTGTTTCTGAGACCATATGATCTGCGTAGCTAGTGGTAAAAAATATGTACCATACTACATAATTGAACTTTTAAAAAAAGTTCTAATTATAGATTTTTGCTCTAACTACTTGTGGGGTCATAAGTAATTATGAAACTGACTCCAGACTCTCCATGCTTGATTTCAACTCACATGTTTTCTCAACTGAGAAGGGGAACCTTTATTTAGTATATTATTTAAACTTACTAAACTTATCTTTGCTTTTCTGAAAAGAGCACTATGATCTAACCCATCCATGATGTAACCATTTCATGTGGGGTAATTGTCATTAAAAGTAACACAAAGTAAATAATTGGCTTAAAATGTACGTATTTGAAAACCATACCTCTGAGCACTCTGTTTTTCTTATTCCGTCTTATTTCGCTAATACTTTCCTAGTATTTATTTCGCTGATCACTTTTCCTCTAAATGTATGTGTGCCTAGCTCTTTTAGTAACAATGGGAGTTGTGTATGTGCTCAGAGAAGAATAGCTTCTATTATGTTTTAATATTTTTTAGTAATTTGCTTAATAATAATGTTATATGCTTTTTAAAACTTTTAATCTACAGAATATTTTAAGATATGGAAATAAGGTTCATCGAGTTAGAAATTCAAATTATAATGTTAAATAATAGCTATAGAGTACCCTTCCGAGTTGAATATGTTCTGGGCTTGAATATGCTGCATACATATTCTCTTCCTCAGAGCAAAGTTCCTCATTGGAGAATTTATACTTGAACCAAAGGGAATAATATCTTAGGTGATGTGGTTTTACTTCATCTGAATCTCAAGAGTTGGTTCATGGTGGATCCAAGCTTCTCCATCCCTCCTCCTCTCTCCCCTTCTCTGAGCACTGGCAACTTGACCGCACTGCCCTGGGTACTGAGACCTTCTGTTAGTGAGCTTCTATTTACGACACAGGGCTGTGCCTGCAGACTTGGCTAGGAGGTGAGGCTGCGTGCACAGGTTGGGCTGAGCATACTCAGATTGGGTGGCCTGGCTAGCCTCAGACAGCGTTTCTCTTGAACAGCCTTGAAAGGCCTGTTCAACCTTTCTCACTTCCTGAACTGACCTACTTCTTCTCACTCATTTACTCTGTTTCACCCAGAGATCTGGCCCTCCTCTACCTTAATGAGGGGTGAGAAGACAGAGCAGGTGGCGAGAAGAGTGCAGGACTTGGAGCCTTCACCCCACAGTTGCCTCCCTGACCAGTGCAAGGCCAGGATGGGGTGGGGAAGCCACAGAGGTGACGGGTCTAGCTTGCCCTGGGCATGAGAACTCATTCTGGAGTTCCATATCCCTTGTGTCTTTACCTTATACAGACATCCTCAAGAAAGTCTTTCATTTAATCTTGTGAATAAAAGTTATATGTATAGAAAACATGGAGATCTTCAGTGCTGTAAGCAAAGGGCCGTTGTGGTTATTACTTACTAATTACCACCCAATACAGAGCCGTTTCATTTGTTAATAACCATTCGCAATTTTAATTCATTTTTTCCCGAAGTGAAATCATAAATTTAAGCCAAAGTCTCTTGCCACTTAGAACAAATTCTTTTAACTCTTTTTGATATCTCTCTTTCCTCATTTCTCCCATTCTGCTTTTTTGTTTGTTTGTTTGCAGTGCTTGGGGTTGAACATAAGACCTTGCGTATGCTAGGCAAGCACCTAGCCATTGTGCTACATCCTCAGCCTTCCTGTTTTGTTTTAAGGAGACTCTGATTTTATTTAGAGTAGTTGTGCTAAGCTAAAATATTTGATATCTTGACACTCTTACAGCTGGTGTATCTATATTCTGTCTCTGTTCTGACCCGTGAGATGTGCATAGAGGTCCCTGGGGGAAGATATCCCTTTTTGAATAGAGACAAGGCCTCACAAAGACAATACATTTAATTTTATTCTTATCTAAAAAGTGGATGAAATACCTTGTAGATAGCAGCCTTCTTGTGACCCTGAAGACTATGAGGATGGTGGAGCACATGCCTCTGCACCATCCTTCCAGTCCCGGACTGCTTAACTCCAGACTTCTAATTTTGTTACCCTTCTCATTCAAGCCAGTGTTGTTCATCAGTAGTTCTTTACTCATAGCCAAATGTAAATGTTCATATAGCATTCAGGCCCATAATCCATCAACTTGGGGCAAAAGGAGCTATTTGTGTCTGAGACTAGCAAAGTGGTATGTGATGAGTTCCACCTAAAGAAGGATGGATACATCTACTCCAAATGGGGCTTAAAGCTGACTGTATACTTTGTGTACATGGTCCAGGTTTGTTTCTTTTGGCTCACATGCCAAATATTATTGGCTGTTTTAGCTGGAAAAAGAAAGTGTTATGGCTCATTTATAGCAATGAAAGTGGGAGGAAGCTTGCTGGTTGCTCCTGTTACCTGTGTGTTAAAGCCATTGAAGAAAGTAGTTGATCTTCCCTCATCTTTATTATATTTTCTCATTGGAATATAATTAAAGTAAGAGGATAAGGAGGAGGGAATCACAGACAATTAACAATTCAGAGGGTTAACACTCTCTCAGCTATTTGTGAGAGTATCTTTTAGGCTCTGTGTTGGGCCTAGCACAATGCACAGTCACGAAAAGTCTGTGAGCCAGAAGAGTGGGTTTGGTTTTATATTGAATTGCAGCAACAGAGGTACATTTTGAAGGCTAGTCAGATGATGAGATTTATTCAATAAAAAACTTCTTTTTCCTGTACTCTGGTCTGACCTAATGCCTGAAGTGAGTGGAGCTGTGTCTACTCTGCAGTGTTCTGTGCTGTGTATTGCAGACCCTTCCCTGAGGTTGGTCCTCGTGGGCAGTGCTGACAAGCCTGCTGGGGATGTGCAGGGGTTCTCCATCCCCCACGAGCGACTGCCAGCACAGAGTGGAGCTTCATGAGTGTTATCCCTTTAAGTAGTTGTTGACAAAAATAGCTGCTGTTATTTGTCATTTTCAGAGGCTGTACTAACCTGTTTACATGTATTCTCTCATTTAGTCCTTGTGGTTAACAGCGGGGTCTTGGTTCCATCTCCTTTTTACAGAAGAGGAAACTACTGAGGCTGATGCAAGTTGCCCAAAGTCGATAGCCAGCATATGATCAAACTAGAACTTGAAACCCTGTCTGTGCCCAGTATATTTAACTCCAAAGGCAGTATGTTTCAGCATGTCAAAAATATTGACTTGATCATGCTAAATAGTCTCAAAATACTCTGTAATTTTTCCCTTTGGTTTCTCCTCAACAGAGTCAAAAGGTAATGGCGTGAAAGTGGCCAGACTGCTAGTAAAGCCTTTCTGTTAACTAGACAAGATGATTTCTGCCTGTGTGTGGCTTTGTGTAAAGCTGTTATTTACTTCAGCCCTGTGCTGGACTCAGGAGGGAGGCTGGGTAGGAGGGGGAGGGACTTGAGTGCTGGAGGCCGGTGCAGGGCAGTGTGGGTGGGGCGGAGTATGCAGGTGCCTTAGCGTGGCTGGCGTCCCCTGGTCTGGTGGCTCCTGTGACGGCCGAAGGTAAATCGTGGCATTTCAGTCTCTTCGTGTGTCATCAGCAGATGTGGGCTGAAGCAGCAGGAAAGCATAGTAGTAGTCCACGGGAAATAGAATTACAGTACAAATCAAATAAACCATTGGAATACCCACCATTGTTCATATAGCAACCAAATGCTCAAGAAATCTGTACATTTGGGGGATTTTGTCATTCCAGCTAATACTTTTACTAGCTGAGATATCTTTGCATTTTTTGTCCAAGTGCCCAAGGTTCAGTCATAAAATTTCATCCAAACAAAAGCTGTTTGTAGGAAGTTAGCTGGTGTGTGGGCGTATTGGAAAGAAACAGGCTCTATCTTAAAAAAAGATTAATACTAAGGTTTTTCTGATACATGCTGCTAGATAGATACATAGAGAGCTGGATCACCACACTTAAAGTTCTTGTCTGAGTTTGTTTTTAGAACTGTGCTTTGGCAAAGAATCTTCTTGAGGCAGTTAACTAAAGTAATATTTACAGTAATGTAAACTCAAAACTGAAAACTGGATCTCGAATCCAGTGTAGTTCTGGGTTCCAGTCTGGGCTTTGCTGGTTTGTGGCATTTTGAGAAAGCGTCTCTCAAATACAAAACAGTAATAGCTTGTCTTAGGGTCTCAGGGTTGGGGGACAAACCAGATGACATCAAGGGGCTTCGTTATCTGCACATGCAATGCATTTCTAAAAAGTGATTATCCAGCTGGGCAGGATCGTGTACACCTGTAGCCCCAGCACTCTGGGAGGCTGAGGCAGGAAGATCATAAGTTTGATTCCAGCCCAGGAAACTTAGCAAGACCTGTCTCAGAAAGGCCTGGGATGTAACCCACTACAACAGCCCTGGATTCAAAATTTTAAACACCAATTTTAAAGGTGTGGTATTGTCATCATATGTTGCACAGTCAGCAGATGGAATCTGCCACCGTCTTTCCTCCATGAAGCTTTGACAGTGTCAGTTTTGTTCTCCTCAACAGCACAGATTTTTTGAGCTCTGATGTGTGAGAGCTTCCTTCACAGCAGCAAAACTTACCTGTAGATTCACAGTGCCAGTTCATACAGGGACTTCCGTATAGAGCACCTCACATTCTGTACACATGAATTTTGTAGATACTGAAATGTATCTCTTCAAGCACCCAAACTTGTTTAATGTAAGCCTAGTCAATAAAAACCTTTCTTTATATTGTTGCTATTGTCAACATTACTATTCCCCCCTCCCCCCGCCCAGACAGGACTGAGGATCGAGCTGTCTTTTCTTCATGACTCAGGATCATTTAGATCGGTAAGGTATTCTGTTAAAATACAGGGTCAACAGTGCTATTGAGGGGGATGGTGCTCTTTGCCCCTACTTTAAATAGTCCCAAATCATAAATTATTTTTGAATCACTGTATAGACATTTTTAAATCCCCTTTCTAGCTGTTGGCTGGGATTGGGGGGTTCTACTATTGTGCTTAACTCATTCTCCCTTCTAAATTTCTTTTTACAATCTTGGCTTGGGAAAAAGGCCAACTGTATTGAAATTTCCTTTAAATTAAGTGTAAATAGGCACTCAGGAAATATAGGATAATGTATGAAGTTTGATGCATGTACTTTGTGATATCTTTTGTTTCTTGAGAGGATCTTTGTGCTTTGTAAATTTTGGAGAACTAGAGTTTCTCTAGATGAACTGTGTCGTTCAACACCACCACTTAAAATCTGCCTCAGTTTCCTCTAATGGTCACCAGTGACACTTATGTAGCTCTTTACCAGTTGTAAAGTGCTCCTAGGCATATTGCCTGCCCTGATCCTCATACAATCATCACAGCTAGGCAGAACATACACGATTTTATATTTACAAATTCCAAAACCAAGACATGGTTGGAGATTAGTGGATTTTAGCCAGGTGTTGCAACTGAATCTACTGAGGAGATTTGTTTGCCCATACATGCCTGGTACTTATTCCTAGATATCCCCATTCCATGGGTCCCAGCAGGACCCAGGTATGTGAATTTTGGAAAAAGAGCCCCAAATTCTAATGTGCATAGCTTTCCCAGGTCTTTTTGTCCATCCTCCCATCATGCTCCCTTGCTCCCACTGGGAACCGCTGAGTGTTACAACCAGTAGGCAGTTTACTAAGATGCTTTCACCTGCAGATTACAGAAATGCCAACAGACAGTAGCGTAAACTTGTGATTTTCTTCAGTGGTTCCATAATCAGCTGATTGATGATTGGAGTAATGACCTCTTTTGACTTTACATGGTAAAAGGGATTTTGCACATGTGATTAAGTTTAGTTTTTGAGACAAGGAGACTATTCTGGATTATCTGGCTGGGCTCCATGTAATCACAAGGATAGTAGAGAGACTGACGGGCCAGAGGCGGAGGAGATGGGACAATAGAAGCTGGGCTTGGAATGGAATGATGTGCCCCGGGGATTCATGGAGGGACGGAGGGACAGGGACGCAGAGCCAAGGAATGCATGCAGTTCTTTGAAGCTGGAAGAGACAAGGAAACAAACTCCCTTGAATCTCTAGGAGGATTGTAGCCCTGTCAACACCTTGATTTTTGACTTCTTGACTTCAGAACTGTGAGCAAATACATTTGTGCTATAGCATCACCCGATAGCCTCACCCAACACTATATTAAGAATACATAGTTACATAATTAAGGACTGAGGGTGTTGCAGTAATCACTTTGTATCTTACTCAGGGTGAAAGCCAAAGTCATAGGCTTGTACAACCTGCCACCTCCTCTTGCACCTCTTCACCCTCCTCACTCCCGTCCAGCACTCCTGACCTCCATAGAGTCATGCTCCAGCACACAGGCATGCTCCCCACTGGGCCTGCCTGCCTTTCCATCCCTCTCCATGAAAGCTGTCCTGCCAGAGACCAGCTTGGCTTGCATCCTTGTCTCCTTCAGGTCTTGTCTTGAATGTCATCTTCTTAGTGAGGTTGCTCTTAACCACACCCTTACCTCATACATGTGTATACATTCTCCATCCTCTTTCTCTGCTTTATATTTCCCATAGCATTTAATTTCTAACATATCATATAACTTACTAATTTATCTATTCTGTGAACAAGGATTTTGTGTGTTTTTTGCCAAATTCACAGCTTCTAGAACCTAGGACAAGTGGGCATTCAACAAGTATTTGTTGAATGAATGTGTTCTTTACACACAGTGCTGATTAGTTCTCTGGGATGAATTCCTAGAAATGAAATGACCACATTACAGGGTATGGACATTTAAAAAGATTTGTGATACACATGGCCAAAACCCCATCCTTTCCAAGGCTGAATCAATTCATACTCCCATCAGTAGCTATGAGACAACCCTGGGCACTAGACTTGCATCAGTTTTAAAACAATTCTAGCCAGCTTGGTAAGTGGAAATCCTATTTCTTTTAAATTTGTACTGCTTTAAGTTTATTTTTTTTTCATACATTTCTTCTTTTGGTGATCATAAGCTTATGTCCTTGCCCATTGTTTTTTATTTGGTGTTTTCTAATTTAGCACTGGTGTTTTTCTGATTGATTCACAGTAGCTCTTTAAATTGTAAGGTTGCTAAGTCTTTGTTATCAGTGTTGCAAATGTTTTTCCCAGTTTGTTGCTTTCTTTTAATTAATCTTATAGTGCTTTTTGCTATATAGTTTGTTGTTTTCTGTATAGTCAGTTTTATCCTTGTGAGTCTTTTATGTTTGGGAAGATCTTATTTACTTGTAAGATCAATTATTCATCTGTGATTTATTTTTCTTATATTTGTGTTTTTTAAAATGTTATTCTTTAATCTCTAGTGTTTTGTCATATGATGTAAAGCAGGAATTGAATGTCCGATTTTCTTCCTAAATAGTAGCCACTGTACAAATTTTCCTTTCCCACTAACAGCAATGCCATCTTGAATATACACTGAACCTTCACACTTAGGTCTGTTACAAGTATTTCAATTCAGATTCATTCATATTTTTCTTGTACCAGAACCCAACTCTTTATTATCATAATTTTTAAATGTTTTATGTCCTCTTTTAAAATTTATTTTTTCTCATTGTTTTATTTATTTTTGTTTCTTTTTTATTAGTGTATATTTGCATTACATAATAATTACATTCATGTTGGGGAACTGGTACATATATGTATTACATCTTAATCATTTTTACTTCCCCTTGCCCTCTGCAGTGTCATTTTAAATAAAATTTAGAATTATTCTGTAGGGTTTAGAATAGATATGAAGTTAACTTCCTAAACTAAAAATCAGTCATGCCACTCTCCCGTGGAAAATCTTTTAATGACTCCCTGTAGCTTCAGAATATAAGGGCCTACTCCTTAATGTGACTTTTACAGCCTTCTGTGACCTGCCTCAGCCAACTCTCTGGTCTTCTGTATTGCTACTCCCTGCCTGGACTTTACCTTCCAGATCTGCACCCATATCATATGCTATTTCTCACCTTCCTATCTTTGCTCAAGTTGCTCCATCTGCCTGCCTTAATGACCTTGATTAATGACCTTGGTTGACTCCTGTTTGCCCTAAAATCGATCACCACCTCTCAGCTTTCCCCACTGGTCAGGCTCTGTGACCACTTATATGTGTCCATTGTCACCCTGTGGATGTCTCTGTCACTATGTAGCTCATTGCATTACAGCAAGGGGTTAGTCTTCCCTAGAACTTAGTGGAAGTTCATTTTGTTACCTTGTTTGTTGTTGTTGTTGTTTAGTTTTTTTTGTGGTGCTGGGGATTAAATCCAGGGCCTTGTACATGCTAAGCAAGCACTCTACCAATAAGCTACATCCTCGATGTTCCTGTTGATTTTGTATTTCTAGTACCTGCTGTGCTATCTGTCACATACTCAGTGGTGTGGATAGGCTCAAGGTGAATATTCAAGACTGGAAACAGGGAAGCAGGTTTTTGGAATAGTCAAAGTAAAAGATAATTAGCATCTTGACTAGGGTAGTTGTGGGAGAAATGGGACATATTTGGAAATATTTAATAGAGAAAATTGAGGGAACTTTGTGTCTGGATGAAGTGAGGGTAAGAGAAAGGAAAGATACGTTGAATCTTAGATTTCCGACTTAAACACCAGGTGGGTGTTGGTACCTAAAACATGTGTAGGCATTCGGGAGAAGGGATATATTTAAGGAAAGTATGATAGGACAATTTTACCTGTGCTGTGAGATGTCTAATAGTAAGACAAATAGGTTAATTATATGGTTTTATTGTTCATACTAGGACCCTTTTGAGATTGAAACAGGCTACTATTAGTTACTATGGCAAGACAGCAAGCACAAACCCGGAATGACGCTGGTGCAAACTGGACTGTATGGTCTTCCTACATAAAGAGGTCAAAGCTAACGCTCAGAAAACTGGGGTCTGGAACATAGTTAATGATTCGTGAGTCGTGAGCATATAGGCACCCTCAGAGTGGTAAAGATACCTAGGGAGGGTTTGTAGGATGTGAAGAGAAGCAAAGGTAGAACCACATAGAATACTAACATTTACATAGTGATTATCAGCTGAGAAAAAAAAATTATTTCCAAAACACTCATGTCCCCAAATTTTTCTGAAGATACTGATGCCCTAAGTAACTGTCTCGGTCTCTCACCCCAATGTCCAACCCCTAGTACTCCAAGCTGCAGGCAAAAGTGATATTTTAAAATTTTACGGCTTAGAGGCGCCGCTCAGCAGTGGAATACTTCTAGACAAGTGTCTAGCATATGCAAGGCCCTGGGTTCTGTGCCTAGTACCACCAAAAAACCAACAAAACAAAACAAAACAAAACAAAACAAAATAGAAACAGTCTAGAACTATAGGGTTTATGAGGAGAGCAGAGGAAGAGGAACCAAATTCCAAGTGGTCAGCCAGAGACAATGGCCAGGAGACTAGATCAGCCCAAAAGAAAGCTGTAGGTGGACAATAAAGTTAAATGCTACCTGGAGCTTTAGTACAGCGGGCAACTGAGACATGCCCATTGGCTGTGGCATGTAGGGGGCACTGGTGCCCTTTCCTGGGATGGCCAGTATAGTTGCCCTGTAGTGGACAGAGGAAGCTGGAGGAAGAATAAAGCTGTGAAGGGTAAAGCCAGCAATAGCCTCAAGCATCCTGCATCACTGAAGCAGGGGAGGATTGCTTCTTGTTTTAAAAGTCAAGATAAAGCCCGTTAAGTCTAATTTACTGACTGTAGGAAGGAGCCAGTGGAGAGGCCAAGGCTGGGTGTACAGGAGAGGGAGGGAACACCGGCTTGCAGTCACACTGAAGCTGTTTTGCTCTACGCTCCTCCCTTGTCTGCAGTACTGTGCCATAGATGAATGCCACCAGTCTGTTCCAGGAGTCACTTTGACGGTCAAAACCGCCATCCAAATGTCTCCCTGTTTGGTTGCTTGGGCTCTAAATTTTTCTCTCTGTTTTTCTAAGGACTCAAGATGGGAGCCTCTGAAAAGAATATCATTGGTAAAATGTTGGTAACTCAGTGTTTAGATTTATGGGTTAATATGATACATGCTTCTTTATAGATTTAGAAATATATACTACTGGTGAACATATTTCTTAAAATAGATATATGTATATTTATATGATGTCATATACATTAGATGGAAAAGTGAGTTTTTAAACCAAAAATTTGTTAGCTTTTTTTTCCACTGAGAACCTCCATTAAAAACAGAAATGTTACAGTAGACTTCAGTTTTCTGATCTGCTATCTCATAGTAATAAGTTGTAAGGTTAACTTTCTCAGAGGAACAAAAGCAAGGACATCAGCTGAAGGATAAGGAATGTTTCACTGCTTTACAAAGGCCCCAACATGCTCTGAAAAGTAAAGATTTCAGGCTTAATGTGCATGGAACAAAAGGCCGTTGTGAACTGTGTACAAGAGTTGGTGAGAGTTTGTATTCTGCCCCTTTTTTCTGTGGGAGTTATTTCCTGTTGTTGACTAGAGTTCTTTATTTAGAACCACCTAGCTTCAGAATGCCTGCTAGCTCACAAAAAAAGTGTGTACTTAAAACATAGGCTTATTTCAAGACAATCTCGTTGAAAAAAAGTCTTTCTTCATGTATTGGGGCAATGTGATGTTCCCAAAGGTCAAGATCCCCAGTATCAAGAGGCACAATTTTTAAAACATGTGTTCAGTGTAGCAGTCAGTATTCACCTGAATGAAAAATATTTCATGGGGAAAATGTGTTTCCATTTAAACAATAATAATAACAGCAAGATTTTACTTTTTAGTGCTAAATGAGTTTTTTTTTTTTTGACACTTTAAGGAAGTAACCAAAAGACATCTATATTTTGTGAAGAAGCTTTTGTCCTTCCTAGCATGATAATATACAGTCTGGCAGGTGAAAAATATTTCTAAAACACAGGAATTATTCCTTTACTCTTGCCTTATCAGGTGGGCTTCCTATTAAGAACTTTAGGTTACTTTAGCATTGGCATTGGGTTTTAGAATCTATTATTAAGAGAGAGAGAGAGAGGAAGGAAGGAAAACACATCAAAATGAAAAGGAGGAATAAATTGTTACTACAATCATGGGGAATACATGAATGTTTGACATACACATACTGTCCAGGGTTCATTGCTAGATACTAGAAATTGTAGAAAAAAGCCTTTCAAAGTTCTACTTCATGAGAACCATAAGGAGGAAAACAAAATGTACTCCTTTAACCTAGTATATTCTGAAACAATAAATTTAAATTGTTTATTACAACACATGTATTTGGTTTTTATGCTGTTTTAAAAGAAATTAAACTCTCAAGCTAAAATAAATGCCTACCTGCATCTATCCTTCATTTCATTACTTTCCTTCCTTTACCAGAGGTTGCCACTTTCCTGAACTTTATTACTCTAACGTATTTTGTCTTTTGCCCATATATGTACCTGTAAACAATATATAGCAATGGTTTGCATGTCTTAAAATATCTCAATACAATGTTTAGATCTAAAATGTCCTTTAAAGTCTTACCGTAATGTTTGGGTGATTGGTTGGATCATGGAGTTGCCGTGTTCATCAGATGAATTCAGAAGTAGCTGAACATGCTGTTAGGAGGTGAGGCCTGGTTGGAGGTGGGTCAGTGGGGGTGTGACCTGGAAGGGTATAATCTCATACCTTCTTCTTCCCTTCTGTCTCTTTGCTTCTTGGCCACCATGGTGTAGTTGCTTTCCTCTGCCAGGCCCTTTCATCATGTCCTTACTGCCTTGGAGCCGGTCAACCATAGACTGAACCCACTCAAACTGTGAGCCAAAAATAAAACTTTTTTTCTTTAAATTTAAATTGTGGGTGTTGAAAATTTTGTTCCAGTGATGGGAAAACTAATACATTTACAAATAAGTTATTATATATGTTTTACAATTTGTTTTACTTTAGTCAATACTGTTTTTGAAATATAACCATGTTTATATACAACTCGAGTTCTTTTTAACTACTATAGTTTTCTAGGGTATCAATTCACTCTCTTCTTTATGAACCTTAATGTTATTTCCAATATTTTCCTGTTGTATGCAGTGCTGCCACAAACATTCTTCTTCTGTATCTCCATGGAGATAAAAACAAGAGCTTCTCTAGACTCTGGACTTAGCCCTTCTCATCCAGAATTTCTCAAGAGAATTAAGCCCCAATGTGATAAGGAATTGGTTGTAGGTAATTAATTAACTTCTGTCCCATAAGTCTAGAATGGTTCAAGTGTTGGCCTGGAACTAGAGAGTAGTAGCAGCTCCTAAGACAGACTGTGTGGAATCTTTTCCTAATTTTTTAATTCCTTTGGGAGACTTGAGATCAGTTATGTAGTGGGTATTGCCACCATAGAAACCAGCAAATGTCCCAAGTAGCAGCTTTCTTTCCCATCCTCCCAGCCTATTGTTAAACATTTGCCAGTACACCACTTCTTTTAACTTCATATACCATCTTGCAGAGAACTGAGAAAATAGTCCCTTGAATCATTTTCTATAGGGCCTATTTTCTAAAGAAACTCTAATTGACTACATGTATGTGGGCTAGGTATGAACGCTCCACCTTTACTAGATCATGCCAAATTATCTCCAAAGTGACCATATCAATTTACACACCCACCAGGGCTGTAAAGAGTTTCTTTTGTTATGTACATTCTCATCAGTTATCAGACTTTAGTTTTTGTCAATTTGATAACTATATCTCTTTATAATTTGTATTTTCTTATTACTGATGAAGTTGAATATCTTTTTACGTGTTTATTAACATTTGAATTTCCTCATCTATTTTTCTGTTGGGTTTCTATGTTTTTTTAAGTTAACTCAGAGTTCTTTATTAATCTAAACACTTTTGACTCTGTGGATTACATATATGATTCAACAATCTTTAGCTTGCCTTTTTAAACTTGTTAATAGTAAATTCTGTTTAATGTTTAACTTCTAATGCAATCAAAGTTATTGATCTTTTTCTTTATAGTTGTGTATTTGTGTGTCTTATTTCTTAAAAGAGTCTGCAGGAAACAGAATTCCACTCAAATGTTCAAGTAAAAAACAAATGGGCTTTTTACAGAGCTGTGACAAAAGTTGAGGCATGGAATTCCAGTGGCAGCAGGAAGCTGTTACTGTCCTTATGCTTGAAGGGAAAGGGGGAAGAAATGGTGTTGCCCTACAAAAAACCACTGGGAGGTGGCATCCTGGAGTGGGCCACCTGGCAGAAGCCGTGGTTGCAGAGGGATTGATATTCCAGATCAGACAAGCCCCAACCAGGAAGGAGCAGGAAGTACCCAAACCTCTGTCCCTTCTGACCCACCAATCTTCTTCTGGTTCTTCTTTGGCTGAATCTAATTGCAAATTATTGGCAAAGGAGCTTGGATGAGCAGTGCCTAGGGGTCCACATTTCAAAGAAGTAAAACAGGATAGTGCAGAGTGACTCTCAGGAGATGAGCAATAATCACATGTTCTTTATCTTGAAACTATACACACATTTATATATATTCTCCTTTAAAACTTTCATTTTGCTTTACATGTGTAGATTCTAGTCTCCCTGAAGTACACTTTTGGTAGATACTAGGCACCTATATTTTTCATGCAGGTAACCAAGTGATTCTATTTATTGAATAGTCCACTCTTCTTTCTCCACTGATCTGTAGTCTCATACTTCCATATGTGTATGGGTCTATTCTGCACTCTAAATTCTGTTCTGTTTGTCTACTTGTCTATACCTATGCTGACACCACTCTGTTTTAATTGCTAGAGCTTTAAAATAAGTTTTTTTTTTTTTTGGTACTGGGGCTTGAACTCAGAGCCTTGCACTTGCTAGGCAAGCACTTTAACCACTGAGCTAAATTCCTGGCCCTAAAATAAGTTTTGTTAGCTGATAGAAAATGTCTCCCATCATGTTCTTTAGACTTACTGCAGCTATCCTTGGCCTTTTATATTCTACATGAAGTTTAGAATTAGGTTTACCAACTTCCATGAAAAAATAATTGGAGTTGTTTATTTGTGTGTGCCTGCGTGCGTGTGTGTGTGTGTGTGTGTGAGAGAGAGAGAGAGAGAGAGAGAGAGAGAGAGAGAGAGAGAGAGAGAGAGAGAAAATTAAACCCAGGTCTTCATCCATGCTAAGTAAGCACTCTACCATTGAGCTATACTCCTGACCCCTAAAATTAGGATTTAAATTGGAATGCATTTAATATATTGATAAAATTAGAGGAAAATTGGCATTTATATAGCATTGACTATTTCTGTGAAATGGTGTGGTCCATTAATTCTGATCTTTTCATCTGAGAAACTTCGGAAAAGTGTTTATTTTCTTGCATTTTGTTTTTTGGAATCTTTGTCATCACAGCTGTTAAATTTGTCATTAAAACTAAAAGCATGATGTCCAGCAGTTTTAAAAAGTAACATCAGAATGAAGTGAAAATGAATACCTGATTGAGAATTTTTTCTATCTTTTCGTAATTTGGGCTTTAGTTTCTTAAAGAAGTTAAACAGAAATGCAAATGGTGTTGAAATTACTATTAATCACACAAAAACTATTTTTCTGCCTTCCTAGTACTGGGTTGTGCAGCCATCTGAGTAATGACTGCAGTCATAGTCATGGAATCCGGCACTTTGCAGGGAGACTTTTGACTTCAGATGTGTGTTTCTCTTATATGAATCATCTTTAGGGACATGCACTATTTGAGCAAATTTGGAGTCATAGAATGTGTTCGTGTTTTATTAGAACAGAGCAGCAGTGGGCGTCGATGCTACGGATGATATTCTCGAGGTACTTGCTGCCATCCACTCTCCTTTCTAAATTTGGTATTACAGATTCAACTTCTGTTTTTAAAAAGGGAAGTTGCGTATAGATATTCACACTATTATTTTCTTCTTAAAGCCAGTTTCTCTGATAATTGCCCATTTAAGGAGTTTCATATGACCTAAACAAACTCTTCTCTAAGAAAACAGTTGTGAAACAAATATTACTTAACAAGATTAATTTTTTTTTAACTTTTTAAGGCATATTTAAAAAAACACAACTGGTTACACAAGTGATCCTAATGTGGTATTGGTATCTGTCTGAGGTGCTTGCTTTAGTTTCTTGCAAGTTGACTTCACTTTGTACATTTCTGAAATCCTAAATACAAAAAATGATAAAATTTTAAAAATATGATTCCTTTCAGCTAGGAATGATGGCACACACCTGTAATCGCAGGTACTCAGGAGACTGAGGCAGAAGGATCTCAGGTTCAAGGCCAGCCTGGACATTTAGCAAGACCCTGTCTCAAAAGTTTTAGAGGGGGCCAAACTGGGGATGGTGATGCACACCTGTAATCCCAGCAGGGAGGCCGAGGCAGGAGGATTGCCATATGTTTGAGCCCAGCCTGGCCTAGTGAGTTCAAGGCCAGCCTAGAATATGTAGGAAGACCCTGTCTCAAACAAACAAACCGAGTATTAGGGAGGTAGCTCAGTGGTTGAATGCTTGCCTGGCATTTATCAGGTTTTGGGTTCAATCCCCAATACCTCAAGATGGATAGATAGATACATAGATAGATACATAGATAAATAGATAGAAGTAGATAAGTAGATAGCTATAAATTATTTCTTTCAATTTAAAGCCAGGGACCACTATTATTGGGAAATTTTGAAAAAGTCTTGTTTATTCTGGCAACTAGTCTTTAAAAGACAATTCTCCATCAGTGAGTAAAAGGAAAAAAATAATGTCTGTACTGTTGTACCAAATGTTACCTCTTCTCCAAAAAATGAATAAAAATTCAAAGTGGCAAAGAGCTGATTCATTTTTTTTGTGTCTTGTGTCCACATTTAAACTGTATCCTCTGTTCGTATGTTTATTTTTTAATGATACCTCATAGACTGAACTTAAGAAACATTTCCTGGCATCTATACATATGTAAGCCTTGAATTTTTTTTAACTTATCCAAGTATAATTTTTATAGTTAGGGTTTTAAAAATGGTTTGAATATATTATTTATATTACAAAAATCATCATACTTCTCTGAAAGTTCCTCTTTATAATAGGTGATTTAAAGATATGCTCCTAGGTAGTTACTACAATGGCTATGGGAAAATGTACAGTAGCAAACAGAACTTAGTCTAGCCAGTCATGTAAATTTGCTTGATTCTGAGACATGTGGCATTAGAGTCTTTTGGAAAAAAAAATACTTTTCCTATCATTTAGCCAGGTTTTCCTCAAAATTAATACTGGTTGATAATATTCATAAAATATTTCGTTATGGCACATTTTTGTATTCCATGACCACAAGGACTTGAAGATGACAATAATACATGGCTATTCAGGCAATTACTTGCAAATTTGGGTAAACAAATCTTTTTTTATTTGTTTAATCTCAAGGTTAATGGCCTGGGCTTATATTTTGGTTTTCTTCAGGCTCTGCCTGACTTTTTTTACCCATAAATATCAAATGCTGTATTTCAAAGAGTTTGTGGAATAAGTAGGAAGAGAAAAATCTTAGCAAAGAAGTACAGAATGGAAGAATTATGGCAAGAATTGATGTTTTGTAAAGTTGTTCCCCAATTAGTGACATCATGTAGATGGATTGACTTTTTATGTGTGTGGTTCTGGGGACTGAACCCTGGGCCTCATGCATGCTGGGCAAACACTCTACCACTGAGCTACAGCCTTAGGCCTGGGTCAGCTTTTACCAGTATGTATTTAATGAGTGCCCATTAGTCCTTCTCACTATGTTAAACTCAAATGGCGTATTTTAGAAGAAGCAGTTATAATTACAATATTACATTACTTACTGGTGCTCCATCTAATTATGAAAGGTCTAAAATACTGCTTATATGTGTGTATTTATATGTACATACACACACCTTAGAGAAAAGGTAGTGAGAGGAAAATTTTAGGAGGAAAGATGAACTCCTTGAGTTCTTGAAGTTGGTATAGGCTTGTCAGCATTCCTCAGTTTCTTCATTCGTTCATCCCAGTACTTACTGAGTGAATACTTACTGGCTGTGGGCTTGCCAGGCACCGTTCCAGAGGGTATAGATAAGACTGAACCAGACTGGAAATTAGTGAAGAATGAGGGGTTTATGTCTTTTTCATTGTGGTTGTAGGTTATTAATTTTGTGGGTTAAAACAAGGCCAAGGACAGGCTGAGTTGGAGTTTTTTGGTAAGAAATAGAATTTTTGTGGTCTACGACCCTGGTGTTGGGAAGGAGCTGAGTGGTGTGTGGCTCTTAGCACAGCGCCCCTCTCCTGTTGGTCCCTAAACACTGGCTCCGTGTGTCCTGCCTGTAAGCCATCCCCCCGCTGAAGGGTCCACACTCACTGCTTCTACAGCAGAGTCCAGCGAGTGTCAGATTGTGCAGCCTCTAACCTTCTGTGTCCCTGACAGTCAGCTTGAAACAGTGAAGAGTCCAGTTGGCGGGCCCTTCTCAGAGATGCCACTCCTTGGTGAGCCCTAGGTGGTGGTGCCTGCCCTGCCCATGGCAGAGGGACAGTGCTGTGAAGGCAAATAAGAGGCCCGTGTGGGACCAGGCCCAAATGGGAGGGGGATGGCCTGCTGCCACCTGAGCACGGGGCAGGGGGATGTTCTGGACTCTAGCTGGTGGCGTGAAGCATGATGGGTAATAAACCTGGGAGAATATGGATAAGACTGCTCAAATCCATCTTCTGGACATGAGAAAGGCATCAAAGAACATATCCTATTGAAGAGAGAACATTATTTGCATTCTGCCCCTTTCATTTATGAATGCACGAATATGAACTTGATTTTACAATTCTTCCAGACAAACTGACCTGGTTGCAAAGTATTTTACTTCATTTGAGCCCTAAAACTCCTCCATGGGTGTAGTCAGTGCAATCACCTTTTCAGAGGCTTCTGTCTCTCACAAAGGACTCTAGAAAACTTTGAGTCCAAACTTCTCCTTTTGCCCAGTGCAGAATCAGGCTCAGTGGGGCCAGGGTGGGAGTCATCCTCCTGGCGGGGTGTGGGTGTGGAGCAAGACCCAAAGTTGCTTGACTCAACAACCCTATGTTCATTTCAGCAGAGCCAGGACTGATGCAAAGTCTGTGAATCACAGATTAAAAAACTAAAAAGTCATAGTTTAATCATGGTCCAGTAACTGATTTGTATAAGATCTTCACATAATCCCAGTCCAGGACTCTTCATCCCACTAAGCTGGTTCCCAGGGACAGAAAAGATCTGGAGACCACACAGTTCAAACATTCATTGGCATTTTCTGTAGAAGCTAGAAGAGTTGAGTGTCTTGAGGAAAATACGAACCCTTCAAGAACTGCAGAAAGCTTATAGGCTCCTGTCTGTAATACAGAACCAGTGGGTGGAGACCAGCAGGAACAGGGGACCAGGGAAGATGATTTGAGAAGTGGCCCCAAATCTTAGTGGATTAGCATCCTGGAGTTATCAAACTCATCAAAAAGGGTTTTTGCATGTCAGTGGACCTCATAAGTTATTTTTAAAAAAATATTTCAATAGAAAACAGTAGCAAATGGAATAGGAAAGGGCTAGTGTCCAACAGAAGTCATCTTCTCTAGTAATGATTAGAAGAAACTCATCAAAAATGCTAGAAAAAAAGAAAGCTGGGTATGGGTGGCACATGCCTGTAATCCCAGCACTTTCAGAGGCTGAGGCAGGAGATTCACAGGTTCAAGCCCGGCCTGGGCAACTTAGCAAGACCCCATCTCAAAAAGGGAGGGCTTCAGGGGCTGGGGATATAGCTCAATGTGAAGGTCCTGGGTTCAATACTCAGTACCACAAACAAACAAAGGCTACAAAAAGAAAGCAGTTTTAGAAGCATTTTCTTCAAATATTATTGATTGTATTTCAAATTAAGATTTAAATGTTGTCAATTTTTAAAAGGAAAAAACGGTGTATCTCTAATGGAAGGATTAAACTCCCTTGAAACATAGGGGTGGTCACTATACAGCAGTTCAGTAACAGGATGGTGATCCTTCCCTCTGTGTGGAATGTGACTTTAAGGAGGACTGGAAAAAAGCCTAACAAAAGCAGGAGGAAGAGGAGAGGAAAAAAAAGTTTGTAGAAGTAGCTGAGTCAACTTATGCCTTTGGTACAATGAAGTTTTACATCTCTGAGTATTGAACCTGTTTGTGCCATCTTAGTAGTTTTCCAAATCATCTTTGATTTTTTTAACATTCTTAAAAAAATTTTTTTTTATTAGTACATGTTTGCAATTCTAGAAGTTTACAATCATCTTGGGGAGTAGTTACACATACAAATTACAGATTTTTTTTTTCTAATTCCCTTCCCCTTCTCTCCCCCTCCCGCTCTGATTCCTTCATCACCTTTTATGTACTTGTTGATATTATTCATCTTAGCTCATGTTATGGCACATGTTTACACTGATTGGAGTTACTAGGATCCTGTACATGGCACATCTTTATTCCTCTTGCTTCGCCTTTCTCTACTTACCCCTCTCCTTGTTTCCTTGGACTGTTTCCCTATTGGACGAGATCTGTCCCCTTGTCCATTTCTATCTGCCCTTTATCATTTTCTTTGCTTCTATTTTACCTCACTGAAATGAATGATACCGTATGGTATTTAAGCTTGTGTGTCCAATTTATTTCACTGAGTATTATCCAAATCATCTTATATCACGTCCTTGATAGGTTAAATGACTTCTAGAATTTTATTTTGAACACTTACTCAAGTTTTCATTTCTCAGTGAATGGGAAATCTACAGTTTGGATCTCCTTATTTTTCATGAAAAGACTGTCTAGCCCAGCAAGTTCTATAATAATTTAATAACTGAAACTTTTATCCTTTTTGCTATAAGATTGAGACTAGTATTTGCAAGGTATATAGATAGCTGATTATTACCACTTTTTCCCCTAAAATATAAACTATAATAAAAGTGAAAGAAAACTTAAAATTTGAAACCCATTTAGAAGACTTTGTTTCTCAGGCTAGGAGGGTAGCTCTGTGGTAGAGTGCTTGCCTAGTGCTGCAATTTATCAATCAGTTACTTTGTTTCTCCAGTATGTATCTATTATGTCCCCTGGAGGTTTTTTTTGGTTGTTGTTGTTTGTTTGCTTTGTTTTTTTGTGCCTGCTAATTAAGTGCTAAAAGTGGCCTTCAGTGCAGTAGTGTGTTAGTCTGCAAGATACAGAGGCACCGAACTGTCAAAAGAGAAGCAGTGAAGTGTGAACCAGTACCCAGAACTAGACAGTGATGCTAAGAACCTCTCTGAAATTAAACTCAGGAGCAATTCAAAAATTTCCCATCATATGGGGTTGAGGATTTAGCTCAGTGGTAGACCGCTTGTGCAGCAAGTGCAAGGCCCTGAGTTCAGCCCCAGCACTGCCCCCCTGAAAAAAGGACAAAAAAAATTTACCATCATAGATCTGTGCTTATAAAAGGAGTGTTTTTTTTCTCTCCCTAAACAGATATGTTCCTGATAGTTAAACATAATTATTGGCCTGATTTCTTATAACTGCTGTAATGTTTTATTATGTGAAATTGAGAGGGAGAAACTCTAAATTCTAGAAGAAGCCCTTGAGTAGGATTTTATGGGTTTTTAAATGCCTCAAAGAATAAAAACCAAACTTACATGTTCACTAAGCATTTATTGTTCATTTGCTAAGAAAAGTCATACTGTTGCGTACTTGGAAAGTGCAGGGAGGGCTTTTCTCTGTCCTCGCGTAGACTTGAATTTCTTGGGCTGGGCAGGGATTGCTGTGGTGGCCTGTGTTTGAGTGGCTTTAGGGAGGAGGAGGGAGGGAGAGGGTTAACCACCTGGTATTAGACCACACTGGCAGCTGTTGGAGCTGCCACTTCATGCTTTGACTTTGTGGTCAAAGATGCCAGATTCTAAAAGTGGGGAAGTAGGAGTTGTGTTTAAGATATGCATTGATAAGCTATTACAATCTTCAGAGTATAAAGGGGCAGAAACCATGTCGCCCCAAAATTCAAGTTGCTTTCCTAAGAACACAAATCTTTATTGAATATACACAGAATATGGACTTTAGTGAATTGTGTGTCCACTCTGGAGACACAAAGTTGTTACTTTGATTTTAGTTATTATCTTTAGTATATTTGCTAGAAAATATTTGAGTGTACAAAAATTCTACAAGTTTTACTCTCTGCTAACTTCAACTCGTGAATAACATTTAAGTTTATTTTAAATTCCAGAGACCGAATGCCTCTGGACTCCTACAAAGATATCGCCGGAAGAGATTATTGCACCTTCTATTTCAATGGCTTTTCCTTAAAGTGAGCACTGAAAGTGTAAGTGAGTGGGTGGTTAGGAAACTGTTAGTAGTGTTGTCTGTAAAATGCAGAACTCTGGAAATGAAAAGTTTCTTGGCTCCCTAGCAAAATGTCTGAATGCCACGCCACCCAGGCACAAACTGAGCAAGACCTGCAGAGGTCCAAGAGCACTACTTCTGTGATACCTAATTTCGAATGCCATTACTGTATAATGAAACTTTCCAAAGATATCCACAAATAATTAGCTTCTGGCATTGGTTATACTAAATGAAACATCTGCATGTGATTTTGATTATACTGAGGGTCTGGTAAAAGCCTTTTTTCTTCCCCTACAGATGAAACTGGACCCATCGTCTCCTCTACCAACATTTTAGTACAAGTCTAATTTCGATAAAATCATCGATTTGATTGATAACAAATCATTACAGAAGAGTTCGAATAGTTACAATTCTATCTTGATGTTAACGACGTTTAATCACCTTTATGTTAGGTCCTAAAGCTTTATTAGCCTTAAATTCAACTAGTGTAGAGGATCATTAAATGGCAAAGTGATCTCAGAAGATATTGATTGGGTGGCAGCCAAAATTTGAAGGTGCTTGAATTCCTTTAGAAACATCTGTACACTGAAGGTGCATGTGATTTTAAAAATAATTTTCTAGTTGAGCCACCTCCCTGGCCTCTTACTAGTGCTCTCAAATTCACACCATTTAGGCATACACACGCCATCTTCAAACTAGTACTGTACTGTATAAATTCCCCTGCCAAATTTGAGTAGTTCAAAAGCATAAGTTTTCTAAAGGAGAGGGAAAAGGCCATCAACAAGAAACTCGTGGGCAGAGGAAGGCGCTCCCGGCCCCTCTGCGTTTCCAATCCCGGCTTCCCTGCGGCTGGCTGCTGGGTCTGCACTGTGGCTCAGCCTGCCCTGAAGGGTGCAACTCGGTTCTGTGTGTCTCCGAAAGTACTGCTGACTTGGTGACCCATTTCGAGGGTCAGGATGAGGCAACCGTGAGCAAAGGGCTTTTTCTGTCCCCTTCTCCAGCTGGAGCCCCCATTTTGCCTTTCGGACATCTCTGCGGGCTACTCCACCTCGGAGCTGCGAGCCACGGGTGGGCGCAGCGACTTGGGGCAGATCTTTGCCCCTCGTCCCCTGCTGGGACCCTGCCCGCCTGGCTGACCGGCCCCAAGTTGCCGAATAGCTCAGATGCTTGTCATATTTGCGGTCGCTCGACTCCGCCGGCTGTGCGCGCGCTGCACTCGCCGCCGCCTTTGTCACCAGCCACTCCGTCATTTGCCTATTTTCGGGGGGTGGAGTGGATAGTGGTGGCCCTCCGGCTGGAGTGCGCCCCTCCTCCCAACGCCTCCCCTCCTGCGAGCACGAAGGGCGTGCTGGCTGGAGAGCGAGCTGGGGGCGGCGCTGCGGCCGACAGCCCCGCTCTCGGCAGCCCCTTCCTGCTCCTCGCGCGGCGCGGCCGGCTTGGCGTTTATCGCGGCTCCCGGGACCGCCGGGGGGCGGGGCGCGGCGGGGGCGGGGCTGGCGGGGCGGGGCCTGCGGCCCGGGGCGGTGCGGCGGAGGCTGGCCGGCCGCACGTCACTCCCGCACGGCGAGTGCTGGAGTACAGGCTGCCGCCGCTCGGCCGGGCGCCCCTCCGCCCGCCTCCCGCTTCCTCCTCGCCGCCGCCACCATTGTATAATGCCCCGGGCGCGCAGGCAGAGGACGCCGGAGTCCTAGCCTTGCCTCGCCGCCCGCCCGGTCCCCGGCGCCACCTCGGGCCCCCGCGGCGGGGCGCCCCGCATGGAGCGGGAGTAGCTTGGGGAGCGGGCGGAAACCCCTCCTGATGCGCTAGTTCCAGGTGGAGCTGCATGTGGTGAGTTCTGCTGGCGCCGGGCTGCGGGGTCCTCGGGGCCGGGACTCCCGGCGGAGGGTGCGACGTCGGGACCCGGCCAGGCCCGGGGAGCCCGGGGCGGAGGAGGGGCCGGGCAGGTAGGGGCGGGTGGGCCCGGGGTAAGCGGGTTCGGCGTCGGGGGCGCGGGGCCGGGTGCTGTCGCCTGTCGCCGCCGGGCTGTGTGTGTGTTGTGGCGGTTTTGCTGTGAACGTGCGAAACGCGGAGGCTGCTTCGCTTCTGAGTTCCGTGGCCGGGTTTGCATCTAACTTGATTTGGTGTGTTTTTGTGAGTTTCCCGGTATTTTTAGGTTAAAACATCCCTCTCCACCCTCTTTTGTCTGTGCCGAGATGAACTGATTTTGGATGTGAATGTGTATCAAACTTAGTTTGGTTGGTTTTTAAATTAGAAATCTACGAGTCATCTTCGTGGTAGCCGCTTGCGACGGAGAGGGAGGGAGCTGAGGGGAGCCAGCTGTCCCGAGCCCTAGACTTTGTACCACTAGGATGGGGGTGCCGGCCGAGGGCCGCAGCGTCCAGAGAGAATCCCGAATTGTTCCTTTTTTCTTTGGCCATAAGTTATCTTAGCTTTAGCAGAAGCGACAGTAGTCGATTGGGATGAGGGTTGACCTTTAAGTTTCACAAACGTATTAGATACAGTTTGTCTTACAATAACTTTTTGCTTGCAAATTGGATAGTTTCAGGAGGTAGAAAGTTTTTAAAGGCACTGAATGGAGAAGCAGTCAGCAGGGCAAGACATCCAGCCTCAGACTACAGTAGTTTTTATTTGAATCGAATTGGGCAGCCCCTGTCGGCCTCCAGGAAGAGTAAATGTTTTCAAGCTTTGTTCGTGAGATATGCTTTTGATTTCCTAATACATGTTAAGAAATGTTCGTAATGTGTGTGAAGAGCCTAGAAGCTGTGGTCAGCAGCAGGATTACTGAGGCCCTGAGTGTTCACAGTTGCTTGTTGTAATTAGGGACTAGTCCTGAACAGAGCGAGGTGGGCGTCTGGCCCACCTTGGCCCCGGCAGGGCGTCCCACCTGAGAGCCTGGGCTGTTCGGCTCCTGGGGGCTCCCGTCTCACCCAACAGCGCCCCGTCCTCCCCCTTTTTATAGCAGTCTGTTCTGATTTGGGTGCGCTGGGGCATGAAAATACCCATCCTGTGTGCCCAACTTCAGGCGTGAGCAAGAATAGCCTGTCCGAGGATCCAGGCTTTCCTGTTCATTTTATCAAGTAATTCATTTAAAAAATAGTCATAAAAACAGACTTTAGTTTTTCTTTGACTTCATTGACTTAGTTAGAGGTATTATTTGTTAATATAAAATTATGTTGTTTATTAAGTTGAATCCTTTAAAATAATTTTTGCTTTTTTCCCCTCCTCCCTCATTAAAAGTATGCATAACGTGTTGCTCTCAGGTAAGAAATCATATGAAACGGATTTGATAGCCTTAAAAAAAAAAACCCTGTCTCTACTTCTTACTTCATTTTGACAAGTTAGAGGAGAGGACTCACATTTCATAATGCCAACCAAATGTACAGGACAGGAGGTGTCCTAGGGAATAGTTTCATTGTCTGCCCAGTGTCATAGCCTCTTAGGTAACAGCTGCTCAGGCTTTTTTCCATTAAAGAACTCAGAGAAGGATATTAACTCAGATTTAGAAAATCTTTACACTCCTATTTTCTGAATTGTCCCTCATTAAAGTTTTTTTTAAATTGAAGAATTGAAATATAAATTTTACTCAGTTGCTACATAGTAAATCATTATTAAAAATGAGCACAGTAAAACAGTCTATATCTTGATATTTTAAAATTCACTCCAGTTTATGGGGTGACCAATGTTCATGGCCACCACTATTTTAAACAGTGCTTCAATGGCAGGGTAAAAGTTATACCCTACAAGTGTATAATTGGCTGAAATATTTTATACTTTAATAAGAAAGAAAAGTAAAACCTGCAGCAGGAATTTTTAGAGGTTCCTCATAGAGCATTGGTAAAAGTATGAACTTTATTTTATGTTTCATTCATATCAGCAGAATCAAGACCAATTTGTCAGTATTAAATATAGATAAAAATAGATATGTTTTTATTTAGGAGAGTGGACTTTAATTCACTTGTAGAATATTTAAAATTTTGTGGCTACAGAAATTTCATATTTACTGTCCTGGCATATTGTTTAGGAGATTGCTGTACCTTCTTGGGGAAAGAGGGAGGGAGGGAAGGGAGGAGAGAGAGGAAAGAGAGAGAGAGGAGACACACACACACACACACACACACACACACACACACACACGGAGAGAGGCTGACTCTGATGACTGAGTCCAAAGATCAGGTGTATACTGAACACACAAGAGGGCAAGCTCCAGTTTAAGTGAAAATAGCCTCCCAGAGAGTAAAACCAGCCCTCGTAAGTCTTCCATTAATAATTCTGACTAGCAGAACATGAAAATATGAAAAAACTATGTATGGCTTACTGCACATGCACAAACCATATATTTTCTTCCTACCATTAATAATCATTAATTAACAATTGCTAAAAACCTACAGACTATGACTTCTGTTTAAGAAGTGTGTGGATATTTTGGTTTTAATATTTTTGAAAAAAACAAAGTTGGCATGTCTTTTTTTTTTTTTTTAATTACTGTCTTAAATGGCCAGTACAGTTGGTATTAGAGACTTCTGCCCTGTGTGCAGATGCTGGGAAACCCTTATGAACAGAACTGTCCCCTGGAGCGTCCATCACTCACTGTGTGGAGCTGTGTCTTTCTCCATTAGCACTGTGTAGCAGTTCATTCTTTGTATGAATCTGTGAATGGCATGTGTCAGCCCAATAAGATGACATTCCTATTCTGGGTAATAAATAGATGCTTTGTTTTTTTTCCTTGGAAGATCATAAGTCAAACAAAAACATGCTTGGCTGTCTAAAAATTTTCTTTGAAATACATATAAATGAAAATCTAAAAACAGCAAAAAAAATTTTTGAAATATGATTTCTAATAGAACAAAACAAATATGTGCTTATAATTTCAACAAACACCACATGCAGACAGTGCAAACTCCCCTTTTAGAAATTTGGCTCTCTTAGTGATCTGAGGGATCCTAAAGCTGGAAAGACTTGTCCCTCTCCTCTTAGGATCCTCTGTCCCTCATCAGCTCTTAACTGGAAATACCTGCCAATATTCTCTGACATGAGCACCACAGTTTGATTGATCTGTCCTGCAAATCCAGAATCACCTAAACTATAGTCTACCCTCCTTGCGGCGTTCAGTTCAGAATGGAGTCTTGTCTGGCCTCCTCTAACCCTGCACTCCGTCGGCCCAGAACTGGCCCTCCTTCCCTTCCCAGCAGAGAGGGCTGACCGGAGGGTGAATGTGCCTGGCCTGCAGGGCGGGGAGCGGCAGAGCTGTGGGGAGCTGTGGGGATGTGTGGGGGTGGGGGTTAGAGGGAGGGGGCAGGGGACAGATCAGCAGCTTGCTGTGCAACTGCTACAGCAGGTCTGACTAGTTTGAGGTGCCCAAAGGCAGCTTTGTTTCTCTAGTAACTTCAGGTAGCAGCAAACTTAAGTTCTTAAAACTCATTCCTCAAAAAAAAGATAGTCTGCATTACTGTCTTTTTGTCACTTTGCAAAAACCTGTAGCTTCGGAGAGTTACTAATCAGTCCTAGGCATTTTTCCCCTTTAAAAACCTACAGAGGTGGTTAGCTGGAAAAGCTAAACCAAGTATTTTTATTCTAAGTAGTTTCACATAGAATGACGGGAAGGGATTCTAGCTGTAGCAGCCACAACATATATGTATACATTTTTAAACACACACACACATGCATTTTTTCCCCTTTAAAAGCCTCCACAGGTGGTTAGCTGGCTAAAAAAAAAAAAAGCTAGACCAAGTATTTATATTCTAAGGAGTTTCATATAGAATAATGAAGGGAAAGGATTCTACTCTAGCAGTCACAGCATATGTGTATGCATTGCTAAACATATATATATATATATATATATAAATACATATATATGCATACTTGTGATTACAGTGGGCCATGTGAACCTGCTGAACAAAAGTAAAATGTACACTTGACCATGCCTTGGTCACACAAATTCAATACTCAGAAGTCTCTTGCTGCAAATCAACCTTTAGCCCTTTGCTCTCCTCCTCTCTGGCTGGCTGCTTATCATTCCAGGCCATGCTGCTGCTTCTGGGGCCTGCAGCCGGCCTGCTGGAGCACCCCACCCTGGTGTTAGACCCAGGGAATCTGAAAGTCCCAAGGTCGTGAATGGGTTTACATAAAATTCCAGCCACACGAATGAGATAATGAGGAGGCAGTAGTTTCAAACTGATCTTCCCTGAGTGGTTATCCTATTCCATGATAAATGATACAGATTTGCTTTTCAGATTTCTTCGTTTTTTGAGGGGCTGTGTCTGCCCATGTGTACTTCCCTGTCTTCTGCTGTCATAGAAAACTGATCTGGCAGAGGAATTTGGGCTCTATGTCTGCAGCAGCAGCAGAATTAATTTTTGCTGTGCCTCTCTGCTTGTCAGGAACCTGTTGGTGGTGTTTTTGAATAGTTTTTAAAACAGTGATTTTTTAAAAAGTAGTTTTCCTATGTCCAGAAATACAAAATAAGCTGGGTTTGATGACATATTCCTGTAATCCCAACACTCTGGCAGGCAGAGGCAGGGAGATTACAAATTAGAGCCCAGCCTGGGCAATTTAAGGAGCCCCTGTCTCAAAAAAAAAAAAGGCTGGAAATATAGCTCAGCACCAAGACCCTGGGTTCAATCCCCAGTAGTGCAAAAAGAAGAAAAAGAAAAAAAAAAGAAATGTATAGATTTCACCTGGTAGTGCTTATTAGCTGTTTGGTTGGTTTACACATTCAAAATGTAATTTCTCAAGTAGCTTCTGCTTCTTCTGAAGCTCCCAAAGATAACTGGAACAAACAGAATGTCAGGGATGGCTAGCTGGTAGGTTGGTGGAAGGCTTCCCATAAAGATCCTTAAAAATAAAGTTGTATTAAGTACTTTCTGTAAAAATATTTATTACATGTAGTGCGGAACTCTGATTATTTTGATTGTATTTTACTAGATGACTTTGCTTAAAGTTCAGTGAGCCATTATCAGTACACAGAAGACCTTGGGAAGAAATGAATTTTATGTCAAGAGAACCTAAAAGTAGTTATTTTTTTTAAATGGCTACCACATTTATAAAGTATCATTCACTGCTATCTAGTTTGTGTACTCATTGCCCTTTTTCTACTGTGAATTATTCAAGTTATATGATACAAAGTTTAAATTTTCATAAAACTGTATCAGCCTACCTAATTCTTAAAGGCAACCAACCCATTCCAAATATATAGGTTACTTAGGACAGGTATTTGCACATTAGACTAGCTATCCCCCCCTTTTATATGTCTTTGAAGCGTATTTCAATTATCCTGTACCTCAAATTTTTGTACTCATGCATCACATTGTAAAACTGTGATATCTTGCTGGGTGAGGCTTGCTGGGTGAGGTGGCACACACCTGTAATCCCAGCTGCTCTGGAAGCTAAAGCAGGAAGATCACAAGTTCAAGGCCAGCCTGGGCAATTTTAGCAAGTTGCTCTCTCAAAATACAAATGGCTAGGAATGTAGTTCAGTGCTTCCTGGGTTCAATCTGCCCCTCCCTATGATATCTTTTTTAAGGAATCCAGATTTAAGCCATACAATAAAATACTTAATGCTGTTCAATGGATAAAGACATAATATTTTTCTCATTTTGTTTAAACTGCATGTGGAAGTTAAAAGGTGAAATTGATGCTGTATTTGTGAGGAATATTTAAAGGGATTTTTCTATAGTAATAAGCCGTCCAAATTTGAAAGTATGATTAGTTTTTAATCTTTAGCTTTTAAGAAACACTTCCATAAAAGAACTTGCTGAGGTAGCATGCTAATTTTTTATTTCTCAGTTTTATTCTGTGGCAAGTGGTTGGCTAACAAAACCTGGAAGGCAACCTTTGCTTTTAACTAGAATGCAATTTTATTTTTCACAGAATTGTTCTAAAAATTACATTTACCTGTTTTAGTGTGACCGTTTTATATATTTGATGAGCCTCGTTAAGGAAAAAGAACTGTCACATACTTTGGCAAAGCCTTTAGCTTCTATTCTGTGCCTTCGTTTTCCCCTGACATTGTTTATTAAGGGTCTCTCATGTGAGGGGAAAAACAAGATATCTTTGGGGAAAAGATGCTACAGGAGGGTTGAAACCAGAATCCCATTCAAGCAATTATAAATACAGGTGAAAAAAATATTTTCATTATGCACGGGAATGGGGAGGGAGTCTGGGCAAGTCTTGACTGTCTTTACTAGCAAACAATCCTATGGGGGAGAAGTCAGATCTAAGGATCCCTTCCCTTAACATTAATGAGACTGTAGATTCAGGATGCCAAAGATGTGTCCTGACACCAAATTATTAAGTAGCTTCACAGTGTAAATACTAATTATAATGTATTTGTTCATAGTTACCGATTTTCAAATGGAAAATTTGATGATACTAGTTAATCTGTTACAAACAGTATTACTGAACATACACCATATAACTTGAAATTGTAATTTGAATAGAAAGAATTCCAGCAATAGCTACACAGTAACTTGCTTTATTATCTCCCTAATGTTAACTCTATTACATTTTACAATTAAATGACTCCTCTCCTGTGCCCATTATGAAGGGTTTTCCCAAATAACTGCCTGGAGCAGTATCTGTTTGGGGTAGATGTAATTTACTGTTATTAAGAAGCAATGGGATTATTGAAGTCTTCCATAGTAAAATTTGTAGTGCTCAACTTGGGAGATTTGTTGCATGGTTGGGAGTCTACATTAGAGCCCCCACTAGGAGTCTGGATTGCTGATTCCTCCAAGTTCACACCTTGGGACTTGGGTTTGTGTTTGTTTTTGCATGTGTTCTCACTTCAGGAATCCCAGAGATCTTAGCCATGGATTTTTGATATATCAGTGTTTTATATATATATATATGCAGCAACCTTTCCTGCATGGTGTTTCTGGACTCTGAACCATAGTATAATTTGCTTTGGGGTGGCAAAGGTCCCAGCTTGCTTAGCGTTGCCCTGTGGCTACTCAAATTTGGTAACCATATTGGTAAAGTGTAGACTTTGAGAGAGCTGTACTTGGGTGACTGCTTTGGGGAAGCCGACTTCAGGGTGCCTGGTTGCTCCACTGCACCCCCGTGTGGCTGGTCGGGGTGCTATGTTTTAGAGCTCATTGGCTTCCAACTCAGACTGGGCATGCTTGTTTACATAGAGCATTAGTAGCTTGCTTCTGTGTAAAAACACCTATCAGGTTAATATAATGGTTCTCAATGAGGGTGTAAACAATTTATTGTGCCTATTTTTACTTGTAGAAGTTTTTAAAGTATGTGACATGTTGGGTTTTTTAAACTTTATTATGGAAATTTCCTGACAGATTCAAAAGTAAAAAAAAGGATGAGTATGATGCACTGCCTACACTTGTCACCCCTTCAACAGCAGCCAGCATTTTGTTGGTCATGTTTCAGTTTTGGCCAGTTTTGTTTTTCCTAATTATTTTAAAGCTAATTTCAGATACCAGGTCATGCCATGTTTTTGTTAAACTTAAATTCACTGTGTAATTCTACTCAGCATTTTACTTGAATTAAGTGTGCCCTGCTTTTAGCCAGGACCTTAGGTAAAATAGCGGAATTGATAGCATTTCCATTGTCCTTGGAAGAAGGTGACTGTGGTCCTTGGCTTTACTAGGATTGGGATTAAAACCTAAAATTTCCAGCTGGCAGAACACCAGTAAGACATGTATTAGGAGCATTTTATACTATTTGACATTTATGTTCAAAAAAGCCTATTTTTCTTTCCAAATGTTTGCTAACAAGGCCATAATTTATTCTAAAGAAATATTTACTTGAAATATTTCCTCCCAGAATTTGACTCTTGTTTACTAAAGGCAGTTAGTTGTCAACATCTTAAAATTTCTGTTTCCAGGAGAAAAGATTCTATTTGACAAGCCACCAGCATTAGATACTATCTTCAGTTTAATAAAGGCATGTAAAAATCCTGACAGGGCAAGCTAGAATTTGTTAAAATATGGACATCAGAAAACAACCCCATACAGGAAAAGTTGTTTGTTTCTTAAATTTACTTGGAAGTTGACCTCTTGGCAGACTTATCTCCAGGCCTCAGGTGGCCCCCAGGAAGGCCTGGAGGCCTGGCCTCTCCCTAGTCCCAGGCCAGTCCTAGGCCTGTCTCGCCAGGCCTGTGGGGCATTGAGTTTGTCCAACCGGGACTGGGCTGCAGGCTGGGCTTCAGGCCTGTACCCCGTGGGGAGGCTGGGAGGAGGTGCCACCAGCTGAGGGTCGGGTTACAGCCCAAGTCTCCCGGAGCACGGGTGGTAACTGGCTTGATCTAGTGACTGACTTTATAATTACATTGCTGATTTGTTAGGGGAGGCTTTGTCTTACTTAGCAATTAGCATGGATGTTACTACAGGGACCTCCGAAATCCTGAATGGGCTTTATTTTGTAAAGAAGAGGGGAAAAAAAAACACAAATCCTTCCCAATCCAGGCAAATTTAGGGATTCTGTCACAAACACTGCTGGTCTTCTAGGTGTCCTTGCCCTGTCTCTCCCTGTTAGAAGTTTGCCTCTGTTGCTGTCCCTTCTCTGAGCCACAGGCAGTCTTCTTAGGGAATGGACACTGTCCTGTGCACATCACCGCACCATCCTGGAGTGGGGGCAGGCACCACTCCTGCCCAGCTGCAGCGCCAGAATGCCACGAAGCCCAGCCAAAGACTTGCCTGTCGGTCTTGGCTTTCCTTTCTGATCCCACCAGCATTCAGGCTGACTACTGTGTCCTTTTCAGGGTGATCTTTTTGTTCAGCTGTGTGTTTTGTTGTACTTAAGGGAGGGAGGGTGTTAAAAGCTTAGACATTATCAGATTTCTTAGCCCAGTGTGTTTTGAAGTGTACAAGTTGTGTGAGTAGTAGGCTCCCCCACAGAAGTAGGATGGGGCTTTTCCTTCCTGCTTGGGAGCTGCTGTGTCACGCATGACAGTAGACTCAGGGAGGCTGGAGGCCCCTTGCAGCTGGCTGGCAGTGTCCTTCTGTCACAGACAGAAGCTGTCCATTTGGGCCACTTCAAAAGCAGGATCCCAAACACATCTTCTGACAACTTCTAGCCCAATGTTGAGCCATCCCCTCTTTTTGGCTCCAAAGTCTCACCCACACAATGAGTTTTGCCAGGGCGCCCCCTTCCTTGTAGTACTGTGTGTACCTCAGAAGACACTGAAAGAATGTGTGCCTTTCCCCTTAAGGAACTGTGGGCTTTGGCAGCACATGATGGCAGAGTGAGAGAGAGCCTCTGCTAGCCTTCTTGTGCAGCACTTGCCACTCCCCTTTGCTTGGTTTTTCTTTAAAGGAGGTGGATCCACTGACGTGGAAGGCCCCGTTTTTATGGTTTTTAGTGTCTCTCCAATGCCGCAGGACTCAAAAACACATGGTGGTCACACTAGTGGCACTGAACTGTGTACTAAGGAGACTTAGCAACACAGCATTGCACATGAGCAACTCTCTAGAAGCTGCATGCCCCAGTAGTGACTACTCCTACCCATGCAGACACTGTAGATAATTTTTGCCTTGTAACTGACTGTTGCAATAACATGTCACTTAATGTGAAGACTGCCACCACCCCACCCCACCCCCCTAACCCCCTCAAAGGGAAAATGCTGCTTTTCTGATTGTAATTGTTTACTTCTCCCAAAGGAAATGGGACCAAGCTCTTAACAATGTACACGAGGTACAACCAGTTGGGCCTTAAGGTATTTCAGAGCAGTGGCTTATTGCAGTCCCCATCCATCGCTCCTCTGAGTGAGGTAATGCTGGGCCTGGGCATTGTCATGTGCCCTCCTCTGTGTGAAAGACCACCCACTTCCGCTGGTTCTGTAATGCCTCTTTGACCAGCTCAGTCTCACCTTCTCCAGTCATTTCCTCAGAAATCAGAAGTCAGCTGTCAGTTTTGACCACCCCCCCAACACCTTATGGACTGTTTGTAGTATTACCTCTCTTTCTTTGGAAGTGGAGTAGAAAAGCCTGCTGGTAATGGAGGGTTTTCCTTCTGTCTAGTGTAATGGCTATTGTTTGGGTTGAATTGAGTTAACCCACAATGCAGACTTTTACATCTTTTTGGGACTGGCACAGAGTCAGAAAATCAGTCCTCCTGGTGGACAAAGGAGGGTTCCCAGGCAGGCAGCCTCTCCCGAGGGTCTGTGAGCTGGGCCGTAGGAAGTGCAGGGGCGGTGGGCTGGGATGAGCCTGCAGAGGAAAGCAGTCTTTGTTGTTGGTGGCTGTGGGATGACAGAAGCAGTAGTTTGGAAAAGCAGATTTCATATTCATCCCTTAAAAATCAGAACATTTTGTCAATAAAATTTTTTAAATGCAAACAAAGTGAATCAAAGTTACCTTTAATTCAATTTTTGCAATTATTTAAAAGATATGTCTTATAAACCTATTTTAAAATTCACCGTCCTTTAATATTTGATGTTTCAGTCTGATAGGCTGAGCTTTATCATTCAAATTGAGCTTTAGACGTCTTTATTCTGCGTGAAGTATTTTTTAAATGTCAGTTGTCAAGCCTCAATGGCTCACACCTGTAGTCCCAGCTATTCCAAGCCCAAGGTAGGACTATCACTTGAGCTCAAGAGTTTCAGACCAGCCTGGACAACATAGTAAGACCCTGTCTCTTTAGAAACAATAGCAAAGGCATGCCTTTTGTTCCTTTTTGTCCCATTTGCTTAGATACAAATGGGGAGTATCTTTGGAGTCAAGATTAACTGAATAAAGATGTTCTCAGGCTTAACGTTTAAACTGGCCTGATGGAGAAAAGAAGAAATTGTGGTTGTCAGATGTCCTTAGACCAGTATCACCTAGAAATATGTTGGAAATGCAGCTTCCTAGGCCTACCAGTCTGTGTTTACCTGCTCCTCCAGGACAGGCTGATGCCTACCCAGGTTTGAGAACAGAAAAATGAGTGAGAGGATCTCTTACCGAAGGGCTCTCTGAGCTGGCACTTTGATGCCTGCCTCTGTAGCTCAGGCCCTGGTGCACTTTATGACCAGGTCCTCTGTGAAGCTACCTCTGGGGTCTGTGCCCCTCTCCCTGGCTCACGTGCTCTGCCCATACAGTTTTCACAGAGGCTGTGTGCGCATATGTACCTGGCTCTCTTTTGTGCTTCTCTGCTGTCATATGTTTTACGTCTTCTCAGCAACTGTTTATGGGACATCTGTGTGTCAGGAATTGCACTGTGCTGAGTGAGGATAGAGGTGGCCCAAGTAGCCCCAGTCTGTGCCCTCGAGGCTTACTGTCTGTAGGCTGGGGACAGAGGTTCAGAGATGTTCCCACCTTAAGTACAAATTCCAAGCTATGGAGTTGGGAAGCCTGTTTCCTGATGACCCCAGCGTGCAGTAATCTCTCAGATTCCCTGCTGCGGAGCGTGCTCAGAATCAGGAATTGGAGAACTATGAATAGGCAGGTAAACCAGCCTCCTGGTCCTCTGGTCTTTTGTCTTCTGAGAAGACTCCTAGTAATAGTTGGTATTTTTGAGCATTTGTCCCTACAGGTTGTACCTTATGTGGTCAGGGTCCTTCCTGATGAAAAGCTCCACAATTGAAGGCCAGGCCTGGTGTACAGAGTTCTGTTTAGTACTACCCTTCCTGGAAACAGTTTTATTTATTTTGCTGTCAGTGAGTTTTGTATTTTATTTGCAAGACTTAGTTTGCTGCAGTTAATAGTTGGTAAAATTTATTTTTAAAAATATAGGGCTGGGTGTGTATCTCAGTGGTAGAGCACTTGCTTAGCATACATGAGACCCTGGGTTTGAGTCCCAGCACCACAAAAGCAAAAACCCTGAAAGCAAACACAACCATAAAAATATAGAATGCAAAGAACTTGTTTCTAACAAATTTACTAGGGAGAGAGGGTGTTTTATCTCAAAGGGTTAGTAAGACCCGGTGCATATTCAATAGAAAAGTGACTGTGGTTAGTTGGATGTTTCTGGATGGCAGAAGAAGCAGAGCTCCATCCTGATTTCTCTGTATGGGGCTCTCTAACACAGTCTGGAAGCTCAGGATCTCTCAGGATCATTGTCAGAAAAACGGTAGAAGACCTGGGCTTGGGTTAGGGTCTTCGCAAGCCGAGGGAAGAGACAAAGCCCTGCCATGGTACAGGAAGCAAGTGAGTCACCAGCCCCTCCCTGGGAACTCCAGACCCACACACTGTGCAGTTCAAGTGCTGCAGCCAGGGGAAGCCCCTTCCCTAGAGCTCCCTGGGAGCCCTTAATGAGCTCCTGCTACTGCTTCATCTGCAAGCTGCTGCCTAGTGAGGCCTTTTGAAAGGTCACGTGCCTCTCCAACAGTGCTTAAAGAGCTATTGTTATTTTCTCCGAATGCCTGAGGAGAGAGTGGAGCTGGCCACCCTGGCCTTGGCCAGCCTGAGCCAGGCCCTGAGAAGCCGGGAGGGGCCCACGTGCCTGGCTTCTTGCCCTCTGGTTCTTGAGGGCATGTCCTGTGTTTTCTTCTTTAAATTATGCCCTGCTTAAGGAGCTGGTTGTTACACAAAGCCCAGAGAGCGTGAGCCCTCACTGCCGTGCCCCTCTGAGGAGTTAGAGGCCTCTTCTGACCAGGCTAATTGTGATGTTGCTATGGTGTGTTAAGCAAACTTTGGGAAGACTCCATTTCTAAGTGAAAATGTGGAGTAGATTTGATTATGCTGTGTGTTTATTCCTTTCTATAATGATTTAGATAGAATTAAGATTTAAAATCAGGATTGTGTATGTTTTGCAGTTTTTACTGGGTGTGTAGAGCCAATTTTGCCTCAAATACAAAAGAGAGACATGAAGGCAAACCTGCTTTGAGTCATACTCTTGTCCAGGGTCCTTACTTACACATTTGAAGAGCTCCAAGATTCGATTTGTGTATTTTCTTGCTCACAGATTTGCTTAGAAGGGCCCTCCACCCTCCCCTTCCAGACAGTGTTACAAATGTTTTATTGGGCTTTTTCTAAATCAATGGGATTATCACACAGCTATGACCAGCTGGATCATTCTAATTAGAAATTAGGTGCTTTTCACATTGAAATCTCTCTGAAAGTATCTCCCCAGATCTCTTTGAGCTGTACGAATTCTATTAAATGCCTACAGTACTGCATAGCCCATGAGCTTTGTAAATGAGTTCTGTAGGCTTGGTGATTATTTCTAGAGAAATGTATTATCAAAAATGTATTTCTCACACTGAGAAACACGGCCACTATTGGGGTTGGGGATTTAGCTCAAGTGGTAGAGCACCTGCCTAGCAAGCTCAAGGCCCTGAGTTTGATCCCCAGCACCAAAAAAAAAAAAAATCCCCATAGAGTACTGTTATTGCTAGGCTTGGTGGCACATGCCTGTAATTCCACCACTCTGGGAGGCTGAGGCAGGAAGATCAAGAGTTCGAGGCCAGCCAGCCTGGTAATAGTGAGACCCTGTCTCAGAAATAAAAAGGGGTGGGGATGTAGTTCAGTGGTAAGGCTCTGGGTTCAATCCTCAGTGCCACTAAAAAACAAACATACACACAAACAGTAAACTACATTGATGATTATAAAAGTGCCTACCCTCTTAAGTAAGGTTATCTTTCCTCCAGAAAACTAGCAGAAATTCAAAGCTGCAGTGAGCTTACTGATTTACCTTTGGGGACAATGCTTACGAAACTTTCTGTGCTGATGGACTATCTTGTTTTTGTTTTTTTTACCCCAGTCCTTCATGGACTTTAGTAAAACACAATAAAAATAATTACTTCAAAAATGTGGTGAAAATACAAAGATGTAGAAGTTAGAAGCTCCTATTTTAAAGTGAGATCTTTAGACATACAGTTACTTTGTAGTTTTGTTGTGGAAGTTTATAAATAATACAGTGTCTCTCCTCACCTTATAGTAATGCCGGTAGCAATTCACAGACTGGCCTCATCTGTGGCCCACACTGAGAAACACTGCTACAGAGTGTGTATGTGTGTCTGTGTACTCCCATCCTCGTGTGAGTGTGTTGGCTTGATCACACTGTAGCATAACATAGATCAGATAACAGCTTTCTGTGCGAATTAAATGTACTTAGAAACTCTTTGGCAAAAATAAAATTTTTCTGGAAGTATTTAAATGCTCAAATTGTAAGCGAATACAAATAATTTTGAGTGCAGTTATACATTTCAAAACTTAGTTGTCTGGTAACACTTCCGATGTATAAAGTGGAAAGTGTTTTGCAAAGTGAAATGAAACCACCTCTACTCTGATTCATCCTCAAGTTTAAATAAGCACAGATACCTTAGATAGGAAATGTCCTACGTAAAATAGATAATACAGAGGAGACTTTTAGCACTAAAAGTAGGAACTGTGTCTGGCAGGTGAAGAATTAAATGAACCAGTTACTGTCAGAGTTTCTTTGTCTCAGAGAACAGTTAATTACAGGACTGGTCTTTGGTCCTAGTGATTGACAGCCATTTTGTTAATGCTTACAAAATGAGGGGAAGTATTTCATACAAGTAGCGCCACATGATTTATAAGTATTAACAAATCTCAAGTTGATGCAGACAGTGATAGGTTGCAGCTGTCTTTATCTTTTCCTTCTGGAGACTGAGGCATCAAAAAACAATCTCTCCATGCAGAATTGTGTGCCAGGCTCTGTGGCCCTGGAAGGTCTACCTTGATCAAGGGCGAGCATGGTCTTCTTTTAAAACAAAGTAATAGAAGGAAGTTCTATGAACTATATATACCTTGTTGGCCTTATTCCTTTAGCATGAGACTCGAAGTACAAAGGCCGATGAGGTATAGGAGACAGCCTCTTAGAGACTGTGTGGGTCCCCTGACTAGGGCCTCCCCCAGAATACCTGAGATGGCGTATATTTGGAGTGTGCTAATGAAGGATTGGCTAGGGCATAATCAGTCAGCAGGAGCAACGTGGTAAAAGGCACTGAGCATTTAGAAGAAAAATCAGGTAACTACAAAGCAATTGCATGTGTACCAAGATATCACAGGAGTGAGTCACATTCAGAGATGATCACCACACGTCTGGGTGGGAGTGCTGTGGAGAGTGCGAGGAAGCAAGCACAGGCTTGACTTGATTAGAACCGGGCATCATTGCCTGGATGACTGCAGGACTTTCTCCATGAAACGTCTAGAAAGTGAGGTCTGTGAGGCAAAGGCTATTGGACTTGAGATTCACGTGTTTCAGGGAGGTGTTCCTAAAGGAAATGATGACAGTGTGACGGTGGATAGGTGGGAGGATTACGGTCCAGGGTGACAACCAGCTGCAGACAGTGTTCACTAGGGGCCTTTAAAATTCAACCCATTATCCATTTCTGGAGGTCTGAAGTGTAAGGGCGCCTGGGTCCTCTGAAGTATGTGTGTATTTCTAGAATAACAGAAGGTATTTTGTTATGAAATGTCTCAAGTACCCAAACAGCAGCCCCTGTAATCAAAGCAGATTACGTTAAAATTAATGTAGTTGCATTCATACTTGACTGTTGGCAGTGAAATTGAGCCAAGGAGAAACTTAGGCTGAGGAACATACATCCCTCCAGCTGATTCTAGAATGAAAGGCTTGGCAGCTCAGTCTCTGTGGTCATCTAACACAGGCCAAGTGCTTCACCACATGTCACCCTACAGGCAGGACTGCTCTGTGCATAATGAGGAAGGAAAAAGCATTTCGAAAGCATACACAATTGCACACATTCCCCCTTCTCTGAGTTGTTCTTTTAATCATTCCTGATGGGTTCAAGCTGTAATTTATGACACCTATGCCTGTTTAGGTCATAGCATTGTAAGTGTTTTCTTGAGCTTTAAAAATAAATCCATTTGGAGGAGGGAAACTGAACCTGCATGATAATGTTAGGCATTAGAACGCAAGCACATGAGCCGAGAAAGTCAAAATCATGGTTTCCATGGTAACTCCTAACTTGTCTGTGTCGTACACATTTCTCAAGAAATACATTTGCCAGACTACCTAGTGATAAAAATTGCTCTGCAGACATAGGAGGGTAGAACTCCCAATTCTCTCTCCTTCTGAAAGGTCTTCCTTCCAATTAAACCATCTGCTTTTCTAAATAACCCAGGCAAAAAACTAAAGTCCAAGTCCTGACCTCTTAAAATAGCATCTTTCTTACAGTGGAAGTTCACCTTCGTGTGATTCATACCATTTCCTGCCTTTCTCCTTTGCAGATATATGTTGGGCAAAGGAGGAAAACGGAAGTTTGATGAGCATGAAGATGGGCTGGAAGGCAAAATCGTGTCTCCCTCCGACGGTCCGTCCAAGGTGTCTTACACCTTACAGCGCCAGACTATCTTCAACATTTCCCTTATGAAACTCTATAACCACAGGCCCCTGACAGAGCCCAGCTTGCAAAAGACTGTTTTAATTAACAACATGTTGAGGCGGATCCAGGAGGAACTTAAGCAGGAAGGCAGCCTGAGGCCTGTGTTCACCCCCTCCTCCCAGCCCAGCGACTCACCCAGCGACAGCTACCGAGAGGCCCCGCCCGCCTTCAGCCACCTCACATCCCCTGCCACTCACCCCTGCGACCTGGGAAGCACTACACCCCTGGAGGCCTGCCTCACCCCAGCCTCACTGCTCGAGGATGACGATGACACTTTTTGCACTTCTCAGACTGCGCAGCCCATATCTCCTACCGGACTCCCCCCTCCAGGCCTTCCACAGGAAAAGGACAGCTTCTCCTCGGCCTTGGACGAGATTGAGGAGCTCTGTCCCACATCTACCTCCACAGAGGCCGCGGTGGCAGTGACTGACAACTTGAAAGGGACCTCCAGCGAATCCGGCATCCAGAAACCTGAGGGGTCCCAGGAAGGCCGCACGGATGACTCAAAACTGATGGACTCTCTGCCTGGCAATTTTGAAATAACAACATCCACAGGTTTCCTGACAGACTTGACCTTGGATGACATCCTGTTTGCCGACATTGACACATCCATGTATGATTTTGACCCCTGCACATCTGCGTCAGGGACAGCCTCAAAAATGGCCCCTGTGTCGGCCGATGACCTCCTTAAAACCCTAGCTCCTTATAGCAGTCAGCCCGTCACCCCAAGTCAGCCTTTCAAAATGGACCTCACAGAGCTGGACCACATCATGGAGGTGCTCGTTGGGTCCTGAGACCCAGGGACTTGACAACAGTGCCCGCCTAGACGCTGCGAGCATTCCCACAACCCTGACAATTCTCCGCACTGTGCATGTACCCTTGCTTGCCTTTTTCAGAGAGAAAGACAATTTTACAAAAGGATCACATTAGTTTTTGCTTTGAGCAGAGTTGGAGTGCCTTCATCTAAGTATGACCACTTTTAATATGCTTTTTTGAGTGGTTTCTCAGAGACCTGCTACCCTGGTATAGGAAAGAATACATTTGAAGACAATGTTGTTAATGTTGAATGACGAACGTAAACAGTTGAAGTGAAGCACAAGGTCAAGATGGAAAAGCTGTAAATTGCATGTGCATATTTGTCTATTTTTTCTATAAGTTTTATTGCAAGAGGTAAAAAAGAAAAAAATATATATATATTATTTAGATAATCTCAGTACCTTTCCTGGCATTTTTGCCCTGTATAGGTTGACTTGGCAATTCAGCCTTTTTAGAGGCATTAACTACTCCTCTAAGTGTTGCATTTACCTGGCTGTTTAGAAAACTGCTGCCCAAATTTATTTTATATTTTTGTACAGATTCTGCAGTTTATGATATTGTTTTTCTAAAAACAAATGCTGTTTATACATATAAGATAGCTATTTTGATAGGATTTGCTCACATAGTTCCTGCAAACTTCAGATGTACAAGTTGCACTTGTACTTTTATAGAATTGTAATGTTTTATATGTGTATGGTGCAAGAGAAAATTGGATCAAATCAACCTGCTGTTGATGTCCCCAAATGCAAATACCACACACCCACACAAACACACACACTCACACACACACAGCCTTTTAAGAAAGGGCCAGGTGATACAACACCCAAATTTCGCAGCACCGACCCCCTGGCATGAACACCCGCCAGCACTGTGACTTCCAAAGCCTGAGCCATGTCTGCTCATCACACTTGCATTAAGCAGTTGGCGGGAGATGGCAGTGGAGCTCGGGGTTGAGTAATGGTTCTCCTCAGCTCCCTCCCTGGAGGGAAGGCTATCGTCTTACTAAGAGTGTATTTATGCCAAGTTTGCGCTTTTAATTGTTTTTATTTTTTTAAATGAAAACCCAGATCTTTCCTTTTTGGCATAATTTTTATGATGAACCTGATATTTTACATATGAACAAAATTTTATGAGAAGCAACCAACCTCTTTGTGGAACTGAACTCCATCGCACTGCTTGGGCTCATAAGAAAAAATGCTACCCAGAAGGCATCCATCATGTTGCTAAATTGTCTTTTCCAGCATCCCTTCCCTAGAGCTTTTGTTCCCTCTGTTGCTAAGAGCTGAAAATGGCATCTTTACCATCAGCTCCACGAGTCCGCTGGCTCACCTCGGCCGGCCGGGGATGTCCTCTTCCAGCACCCGTGACTCTCGAACCTGGAGTCACTCACCCTCCATCACGGCGTCTGGTCTGGTTGCTTTCTTAAATCAACTGCTAATTTATCTACACTTTACAAGACTGTTTACCCAAATACACAAACAGGAATCTCTATGCATGTTTCCCCTCTCCCACCCCCAGAACACACTTAAGAAGTAGCTTTTTATTCCTAGTGATGTACATTTAATTTTAAAACATTTGCAATGTATCATGCTTGTTGCTGAGATTGTTCATGGCCTTCTGTTTCAATTTTTTCTTTCTTCCAATGGTACTTTAGCTGTCGAGTGCAGGTTACAACCTATATTGTTAGGCAGATGGCTTCTTTAGGAATAACTTTTATATTTATTTAAAAATTTTTAAATTATGGGATTTTTTTGTTGTCGTTGTCGTTGTCTTTGTTGTTGGTCATTTGTCAATATTAAGTCAACCATTCTGCTCACTTCTTGCCATGGATAAAATTGGGTCTTTCTGGCCAATTAAAAAAACAACTTTATAAAATGGCACTTTAAACAAGCCATAGATAGTTTTATTTTTGTAATGCACATGGCAAAACAAATACATTCGTGATGAAGGAACTGCTCATCTAAGCAAAAGATTCATGTATGAATTGATTTAGTCTTTCTGCATTCTAATTTACTTTTCTCCCCATTTGAATGTGTTTTAAAGGCTAATTATCAACTCAGTAGAGCAGTGAGAAACTGATGAAATTGCACTCAATCTCCTACAAGCAGCCTCCATGCAGATACCTCTTACTACTACAGATGTGTCATTGCCTTTAATATGGGACCAGGGACCATATAATCAAGGCGAGGGTGGTTGTAGATGCTTCCAGTGTCGCTGTGCCTGTCCATTTGAAGAGCTTCCTCCTTTCTGGTAGAGAGCAGGTCTGCCCAGATCCCGTGCTTTTCATAACTGGAGAACCCTGCAAACTGGCCACGTGCTACACACGTCTACATACATGTACATGTACATATACAATAGTGTGGATTATTCTGAACAGCAACAGGGTAAAGCATTTGATTTGCCATTGTTAAAAACTGATTTACAGTAACTTAGAACAACTGTACTTTCGTTAGATTAGCAAATCGTGTGTTTAAACAAATCCCATATGTTGGGCAACAGTTCAAATAAGCACAGAAAAGCATTGCCCAAACTTGGTTCTCTGACTCTCATGTATCTGTAAGGCTAGGCTTCAAAATCAAAACAAAAACCCCCAACAACAGCAGGCAAGTGCTTTTTAACTCTGACGCCCTTGCTGTAAATCCTTGATGTTCAAAGTCTAATGAGACCTACATGGGAAACTCAGTAGCCCATTTTCAGAAAGAGCAAAGCCGTCAAGAGTTCAAAGTGTCTCTGTGTCCTGTTTTTACTAAGCGATGTCCCAGCCGGGGGAAGAGCAGCAGCCAGAGCAGGCTCCCCATGTCTCGGTGGGAGCGTGGGATATGCTTCCATGTGCCTCCTGGCAGTAGCACCTTCCCTGTGCAAAAGACATCGCGTGGCATCGGAGTCAGGCGGGCAGCTCGAGGTACTGCCTGTTAGGAGAAAGGTGTGCTGGGTGGGGCTGGGGCTGGGAGAGGACAATTATTGACAGTGATGTGCAATGAAGTGACAAGATGAGAGCAGAATCCTGAGAGCTTTGAATTTGAAGTGATTTTTTCCCCCCATAAGTTATTTATTCCTTTTTTCTGTGTAAATATATTTATTTTACTGTGGAGCTCTAACAACTTCTGGATGGTAACATGTGCAGAATGTATGGTAGGAATGTATTCTCTTGTAGGAATGTAAATCTGTATTAAAGGGGGTCCGAGCCAGGCCCCCGGGTCTTCTCATTGAATGCACAGTCCATGTTCATCTTTACTCTCCTCGCTAATATGGGTCTATTTGAAATATGCAAAAGGTATGGATGAGGAATGTTTTAATACCTCCAAATTTTTAAGAAAATCAAGCATCAAAAGGTTGATATTTTTTAAAGTTTTCTTAGTAGCACTTTCTCTTGATGACAGAAGGGTCAACCACATAGGCACCCACATTCATACCAAAGGGTGAGAAATGGCCAGGGCCTCCTACACCAGAGTGTCTTGATCAATTGAGCTTTTTATCGCCATAGTCCCTTGGAGTGCCCCAAACACCCTGAGGTCAATCAAGGAAAATTTCTTAACTAAATAAGCTCCAAAGAGCCAAAGTATCAACTTATGGATCATTTTTTTAAAGTTTAAATTGATTAACCACCTTTGTGGTAAACAATGAATTATGAATCCTGCAAGGGCAGCCTTCTTAAATAACGGATATTAAAAAAACTCTACTTTGTGCAGTGATTGTTATTCTATTCTATATGAATTGTCTTAATTTCAAGACCTTGCTGTTACAAATTGGACCTTTCTGTATTTTCTGGAAATACTGCAAAGACTGTATTTAACCTAGCTGTGAGTGGTTAACTTCCTGTAACTGCCCCGCACCTGGACGGCAGTGAGCTGTGCGTGTCCTGCTTATGTACAATTGTTTTCAATGCTTCCAAGAATGAGTCTAAATGGTTCTTGAAAATTAGCCAGGGTCAAATGCTGTTGCAGATAAAGCCAATAAAAATTTTGGACTTCTTTTGGGGATAACAGGTATGGAAGAAAAGTGCAGTCCATATGGACAAACAACTGAGATTTTGAGAAAGTGTACATAGTGACAGGTTCGGTGCATGGGTTTTGAGGAGGGCTTTTTGTCACAAAGGAGGTGTGACTTTTCCCCACAGACCTGAGAGCTGTGCCTTTTCTATGCAATATTACAGATGTCACATCAGAACCCAGAGGGCTGTGTTCAATGTAGGTTTGGGCTGTAATCGAAATAATTGGATAGATTAAATGTACATGGAAATGAGCAGTCTTACTTTTGTAGTTTTATATTATATAATAAACAGTTAAAAGATGAGAGAGGTGTGTGTGCCGTTTCCTTCTGGCTCTATCTAGCACAGCCGCCTTGTATATATAACCATTTGCTCCCACTTAGCCACAGTCCACGTGCAGCCTCTGCTGGGTCTTGAGGCTATTGATCCTCCTGAACCTTCTTGTCCCCAAACCACCTTTCTCTCCTGCTTCTCCCTTTGCCTCTTGCACCCTTCTTGATCTCCTTTTCCTCAGCTTTATGACCAGCTCTCTGCCGGCAGTGTTTTCCCAGAGTTCAGCCTGTACCCAGCTCTTCACCAAGCCTCCACCCAGCCCACTGTTGCCACCTGAAGGCGACCTCACCCACTCGAGGCTTGCAGACCTTGTTGTGAGCCCTGCTTCTCTCCTCTGTCCTTCATTACCTACCACGTGGTGTGTTTCATTTGGCCTCTTTTCCCTCAGGGCAAAACCCCCTCCCGTGGGTCTCGCCTCTCTTGTAGGCTTGGGTCAGCTGCCTGCCTCCTCCTCAGTTCAAGCTTCTTTGTCCCCTTTGCCGCTTCTCAGACCTGTGTCCTCTACCTTCCTTGTCTCCCACTGTTGTACCTAACTGGTCTTGCCATCGTGTTTTCTCTAACATCTGCGGTTCACGGGTATGCTGTGCATTCTCCAGGAGGCTTTTGTGTACACAGTCTGGACCCTCCTCCAGCCACCCTCCATCTTCTAAGCTGACCCTCCTGTCAGCTGGCCACCTTTGATGGAGTCGTGGGACCCAGCCTGCCTGTTGCGGCCATTCCTGGGCCACCCAGCCAGCTGGTGAGGGAGCAAAACTGGGAATGCGTGTTCCATTCAGTCAGTGGTAGAATATGTGGGAGGCGGTGGTAATAGGTTGAATTGTGTCCCCAGAAGAAGGTAGCTTCCAGTATCCCAGAATGTGACTAATTTGATAATAGGGTCTTTATAGAGATAATCGAGTTAAAATAAGGTTATTAGTGTAGGCCTGAATCCAGTATGACTTACAAAAAGATGACCTTACTAAAGTGTCCTTACAAAAAGAAATTTTGATGCAGACCCACACAGGGAAACGGTCACGTGAAGATGGAGATGTTTCCACAAGTCAAGGAACACCGAAGATTGCCAGCAAGACACCAGAAGCTTGGGGAAAGACGCGGCGTAGCCCCTACTCTCAGCCCTCAGTAAAACCCGCCCTGCTAACATCTCCACCTTGGACTTCTGGCCTCCAGAAGAGGGAATTTGTGTTGTTGAAGCACCCAGTCTGGGGCCCTTGGTTATGGCAGTCGCAGCATCAGGGCAGATGAATAGGATGAACCACCCTCAGGTGTCCAGTGTAGGTGCTCACTATGGAGCTAGAATCGAGGGTCTATTGCTAAGCTGAGTGGTTTGCAGCTACAATTATGAGCGGCTGCTATTAATTGGCAAATCAACCTCTGATGAGGACAAGATAAAGTCATAGCTCCTAAAGCCTTTTGGAAATGTTGACTGTTCAGTAAGAGTACAAGTTAGAGGTGTTATGCCCCACTCCACCCCCCAGCACAGAACTGTGCATGGTGTGCAATAAGCATGTTTATTGAATTAAAGGAGGGGAAAGCAATCCTGTGTTTGCCCTTCTCCACAGGGTTTTAGATGCACAGGGCTCGACATTGTCCTTGTCTGACCCAGAGTCCTCTCCTGGCCTCACGTTCTGGTGCACACCAGCACCCTGAAAAGCCCAAAGCCTGTCCATCAAGCCCCACTGCGTGCCCTAGTTGGAATCAGCCTTTCTCCCTGGGCTCCCGCAGAGTTCTGTGTCTCTGCACATGCATCCAGCAAGGCCTTCCCAGTGTTCAGCTTGGCTGTGAGCCACTGGCTTCTTCTGTTACCCTTGCCTTTTTTTTTCTGAAACAGTGTCTTGCTATGTTGCCCAGGCTGGCCTCCAGCTCACAGTCTTCCTGCCTCAGCCTCCCAAGTGCTAGGAATGCAGGCATGTGCCACCACACCCAGCTTCTCTGCCATTCTTGTTTTGTTTTCGTTTCTTAGTGCGGGAGATTGAACTCAGGGCCTTGCGCTTGCTAGGTGAGCACTCTAACCACTGAGCTAAATCTCCGGGCCTTCTCTGCTATTTATAACGCAGCAAACTGTCATGTTCATCTTTGCGAGAGTTCTGCTTTCTACAGCCCCTGGGCCAAATCCTGCTCACTGCCTGCTCTTGTAAGTAAAGTGATGCTGGAACATGGTCATCCTCACTTATCAGCCACACTTGATACCATGTGCTCTTTATAGTCCAGAAGATTTGCGATTTGACCCTTTACAGAAAACCTGGCCAAACCCAGATATTTGCCATACACACAACACTTAGGACAGTGGCTGACTGTAGATGTGACGGGCTCAGGGCTTTCATTGATAGGGATGGACACCTCTGGAAGGCTCAGTCCAGTTCAGGTGCCAACAGTCCAGGGGCCCATACGGGGTGCTGGGTCGGGGGTGCAAGGGCCAGTTGGGCAGGGCAGCCATGAACGCCACACAGTGATGAACATCTTCAGAGAGCGAGAAGCCCCAGGGTTGGGTCTTCTGCTCAAAGGCACCTATTTTGTAGCGGTGAGAACTGAGAACCAGAGAGGGGTTATGATTATTGTCTAAAGAAAAACACAGTTTATAGCATCGGGGTTCAGATGCAACCAGACTGTAAGTTTGGATCCTGGCCTGTAACCCTAGATGTGCTTGGAAATCTCTCTGTGTCTTTCTCACCTATAAAATGGAGGTAATAATTGTATTTATTTCAAGGAATGCTGGGGATTAAATGAGTTGACACATGTCAAACACTTAGAACGCTTCTGGAACATTTTAAAAGTCTACAAATGTTGGCTCTAGCTATCATAAGAGAAGGGAAGGCTAGAATCCAGATCACTCCTAGCAGTGCATTCTAGGTTGCTTTAAAGAAAGATTGGAGCCAGACATGGTGATGCATACCTGTAATGCTGGCCACTTGGGAGGCTGACGAAAATTTGAGGCCAACCTGGATCACTCAGCATGACACTATCTCAAGTTAAAACGAGCGGCATGTTGCTCAGTGGTAGAGCACTTGCCTAGTATGTGTGAGGCCCTGGGTTCATTCCCAGTACTGGGGGAAAAAAAGCAAAAACTGGGCTCCCTTCATGCTGAAGGCACATCGGTAGGGGGCACCGTGACTTCCTAATACCATGTATTCATGGTGGTCAGCTATTTAATTGCAAAGAAAGCTGTGCTTGGGTGTTTGGCAGTCTGGATTCCCAGAGTCCCTGTTGCATCTCCCATCTTGGCTTTTAATGTGCTTTTGTTTCTCATGGAAAGGATTCATTGCCTGCATCAGGAGTAATGGTCCCCAGGGGTCCAACTTGCAGAGCACTCCACTGAGTGCTGGGGTGCATGGTCTTGTACACTTGTCCCCCCAGCCCCTCAGGTTTATCTGACCACCCCTGCTTTACAGAGGTGCAAGTCCAGGCTCAGAGAGATTAACAGCTTCTCAGAGGTCACATGGCTGGTGATTGGAAGAGTTGGGACTGTGGCCTGAGTATCTCTTACTCTTACAAGAAGAAGGCAAGACCAGGCATGGCAGCACATGCCTGTATTCCCAGCACTCCAGAGACTGAGGCAGGAGAGTTGTCAAAAGTTTGAGCTCAGGCTGAACTACATAGTGAGACCCTGTCTCAAAAACAAAGAAACAGGGCTGGGGGTTTAGCTCAGTGGTTAGAGGCCCTGACTGCAATCCCCAGCACCAAAAAGAAAACAACAACAACAGCAACAAAAAGAAACAAAGAAGGAGCCAAGACAGACATGGTCATCCCTGGCTCTGTGTTTGTGGGGGTTTGGGGGGCTTGTGGGAAGCTCTGCTGGCATCTCTGGGCATGCATGGAGTCCAGGCCTCCAAGGTTTCACGAAAGCTCTCAAATGGGAGGAGAGCCACTGCCCCAAGGTGCCACCCTTCAGGGCTTACGGGGTGGGGTGGCTGTGCGTGACAGGGGAAGTACACACACTGGCATTGTCTCTGGAGCTGGGAACCCCCTCAGCAGCAGGCTGGTCACCCCCCTCTCCCACCCCCCGCCCCCACCCCTGAAGGGTGGCCAAGCTGCCAGCTGCTGCTAGCAAGGCCTATTGTTCCTCAGTGACAAGGCATGGCTGCGGGAGCACAGGCCTGAGAAAGGCTGGTGGTGGGAAGGGGGAGGGGTGGGCAGGCGGGGCACGATCTCCCCACACAAGGCAGCCTGAGAAGCCTGAGAGGAGCCGGGACAAGCCACTCTGCGGTCTGTCCCCTCCCTCCTCGGGGGTCTAACAGGCTGCTTTTTCCGCTGTGTTCTCAGGACAGGGTCGTTGGTGGAAGTGCTGTTTTTGTGCATTTGGAGACAGTCAGGCTGCCTCTAGAGAAGGATTTCTGGTCACTTGTCCCCAGCTGAGTGGCTGAAGGCAGTCCTGGGTGCCGAGTGCTTTGGAACAGTGTTCTGAGCCTACCCTTTCCATGCTTGCTGCGGCTGGAGAGGGCACAGCCATGATGACGACGGTGACCCTTGACATTTGCATACAGCTTCGTGAAGTAGAAAGCATTTCTCAGACATTCAGTTCACTTGGTTCTTGTGACAGTTCCAGAAAGGGTGGGAGGGAGGGGAGAGCCGAGCGGAGCAGCGCAAGGCGAGGTGCACAGGCGGACACTGCCACTAAGTGGAGACAGGTCTCTCCTCTCCTCACCCTCGGGCTGCAGAAACTGGCTGGATGTTTGCTTATGACAGGATCAGTGTCTACAGCCATCGTGGAGCTCAGGTCCCGTGTTCTCTGGGAGCTTCTTTCCCTTTCCTTCCTTCTTTCTTCCTTCCTTCGTTCCTTCCAGTTTTTTTGAGACAGGGTCTCACTATGCAGTGTAGGCTGGCTTCACACTTGCTCTGTAGTCCAGGCTGGCTGGGAACTCTTGATCCTCCTGCCTCAGCTGCCAGAGTGCTGGGAACACAGGCACACACCACCACCCACAGCTTTCTTGGTTTTTTAATAGGGACTTGGTGAGAACTGAAGCCATTCTGAGATTTGATTCTATCCTGTCTCTGGGAACTTCCCCCCTTGCACTCCAAACACACAGAAACACACACCAAGTCATAGATGATGGGGACAGAAGCTGTGGGACAACCACTGTCTTCTCCATGCAGCCATCCTAGACCCCCAACCTGGGGAAAGCTGGGTCTCAGGGTGTCGCTCCATGGGAGACCACTTGCCTGGCAGGCATGAGGTCCTGTCCGGGCTCCATTCCTAGCACCACAGGAGAAAGAAGGGGAGGGAGAGAGGGAGGGAAGAAAAAAAAATACAAATGAGTTCTGTGCTGTGCTTCCTGATATGAGCACCAAAGGACCTTGTGAAAATGCAGGCAGACTGTCACTCAGCTGGGCGAGTAGACTTGAGACTGCATCTCCAGCGAGCTCCCAAGCCATGCTGGTCCATGGACACACCCCGAGAAGCCAAATGGTAACTTGCTTCTCTTGTGCGCCAAGGAGTTTCCTTTCTGGGAGGAAAATCCAAAGTTCTTCCCACGGTCTGTGTGTCCCTTGCTACTCGTCCAACCCTGTTCCAGCCCCACCAACCTTACAGTTCCTCAAGCACTCCTAGTCCGCTCCCTCGTCTTGGGCTTTGCGCATTTTGTTCCCTGTTCCCTGCCTGGCAGCCTCCCTGCCCGCACCCAGGCCTGCCTCACACTCCCTGGGTGCGGCCCTGCCTGAGGCAGCTGCCCACTGCCCAGCCCTCACTCGCCCCTTCCCTCCCTTGTTCTTATACTGTGCTCACATCTGCATAGCACACCTGCTGGGTACTGCTTCATCTGGTGGTTTCTCCCTCATGGAACTGTAGAATCTGGGAGTGACCGTGTGTGTGTGTGTGTGTGTGTGTGTGTGTGTGTGTGTGTGTGTGTGTGCACGCACACGATGTCTGCCCTGCTAGGTGCTGAGGCTCCAGGCCAGAACAAAGCAGATCTGGCACCTGCCATTCCTGTCGTCTGCAACCTTGTTCCTCAGCAGGAAGACAACGCAGAGCTGAGACAGGAACCGTCATATCGGGTACTTCCTGACCCCGTCTTATGACTGCACAGGGCTCAGGGTTTCCACGGGTTCATTCATTTAATCTTCACCACAGCGACGTAGGCGCTGTCATTACCACCTGTTGCTCATCAGAGGGTGGCCTCTTGCTTGCTGCCTCACAGCATTTTAGAGTCTCCTTTGGGGACCCCATCCTACCTGAGCCCAATGTGTGGCAGCCAACAGGGAGAGAAGCTTCCAGCCCTGCACCACGTCAGTCCAGAGGGGCACACCCTGCCCCTGCACCCAGGGGTCCTGTGAGAACTGGGAGGGGTGTGAGGGGGGCGGGAAGAGGCTCACCTGGAGGGAGGGGCCTGGAAGCATGAATCGTCCAAGGCCACAGGACTGATTGAAAAAAATGTGTGTGTATTTCCTTCTCCCAGGTGTAGAAGTTCTGTGCTGTGGGCCTAAGCTGCCCACCCCACCTCACTCCACGTCAGCCCCCCTCCTTTAGTGGCATTTAGGGCTCCATGATGGCCAGGGAGAGGAGAGGGCTTGTGGGCAGCAGCAGCAGCAGCAAGGGTAGAGAAAGAAGGGCTACCTGCCCTGCCCCCAGAAGGAAAGGGAAGTGGGCAGCAGTCTTTTTAAAATTTTGTAATTTTTTTGTTTACCAATACAGTACATTTTAATTTTTTGGAGCATTTTCAGGTTTACAGACAGATTGCAAAAAATACACAAGGGGAGAGGCGGGGGATGTGGCTCAGGGGTAGAGTGTATGCTTAGCAGGTACAAGTCCCTGGTTTTTGTCCCCAGCACCACACATTCATAGAGGTGTGATCAAAAACTACAGTGAATGCTTAAAAAAATGTTTAAAATTATTACTGTAAAAGACGCACTATCACTCATCCCCCTCGCTTCACACACACTTATCCTGTCCTTCCCACCACTTCCAGGAGCAGTCTGGAAGCTTTCTTGTGTGAGTATCTTTAGTTTAATTATTGTGGCTCCCTTGATATCCTGGATTGATTTAAATCATTTACCAGAGTTCAAGGCCAGCCTGAACTATGTAGCAAGACCCTGTCTCAAAAAAAGACGTTATTGCTGTAAAGATACATTGCCATTAGTCCCCCTCAGAACATTCAAAATACTCGCCCTCACTTCAAACACAGTTATCCTGTTGTTCTTGGCAATATGTCTTTTACTATAATATGTTTTAAAAATGTAAATACTGACCCTATTTTGCCATCATCCCTTACACACACACAAGTGGAGAGTTCCATAGGCCCCTTTTATGGTTTATATCTAGATGTGCCCCGAGAGCCGCATGCATTCACAGGTGGGGCTGTGGAAGGTGATTGGGAGGCACGAATCATCCCGGGCCTAATCAGTCCTGGCATTATGGGCTGCTACGGCTGTGTCTGGGAGGTGGGGCCTGGTCAGAAGAGGTGGGTTCCTGGGGTGTGACCTGCAAGGGTGGGTCTCCTTCGCAGCTCTTCCTTTGCTCCCTGCTTCTGGTTCGCCGTGAGGTGAGCAGCTTTCCTCCCCTCTCGCCCTCTCCATGTTCTTTCTTCTTTGAAGCTGGCAGACCATGGACTGAAACACAAGCCAAAATAAGCCTCTCCTCCGTTATTTAGGTTGTGGGTGTCAGGGATTGTGTCTCAGCTCTGAGTAAAGTAACTGAGACACCCCTCACCCCGCCCCACCCCCAGATTTCCTTTATTACTAATCTTTTGCATCAGGGTGTTACCTTCCTTACGATTGATAAGCCAATATGGATACATTGTCAGCGCTCACTGTTGGTGTGGGACAGTCCATGAGTTTTGACAAACACATTGACAAGTGTCCACTGTTACTGTACCATACAGAATAGTTTCACTGCCCTGAAAGTTCCGTGCTCCACCTATTCATCCCTCACTCCTCTGCCAGAACACAGACAGCTCCTGGTCTTTTTACTGACTATAGTTTTGCCTTTTCCAGAATATCATACAGCAAGTAGCATTTTCAGTCTGTATTCCTCCTCTTAGCAATACACATTTCAGGTTCCTTCCTGTCTTTTCAGGGCTTCCCAGCTTTTCAGCTCTGAATAATAGTCCAGTGTCTGTATGTACCACACGTCAGCATGTGTTTCCATTTTGATTTTTAGCTATTCTAACAGGTATGTATTAGTATTCATTATTGTTCTAATTTGCAATATCTTTATGAAATATTATGTTGAGCATCATTTTATATGTTTATTTGTCACCCCTCTTCTTTGGCCAGGTATCTGTTCAGATCTTTGCCCATTTTTAATTGGATCGTCTGTTTTCTTGTTGTTGGAGTGTTTCTATACAGTTACTTTGGGTGTCAGTCATTTCATAGATATGTATTTTGCAAATAGGTCTGTGGCTTGTCTTTTTATTCTCTTAACAATGACTATTGCAGAGTAAAAGTTTTAAATCTTATTAAAGTCCAACTTAGTTTTTTCTTTCATGAATCACACTTTTGGTGTGTATCTAAAAAATTATCACTAAATCCAAGATCACTTAGATTTTTCTCCCTATGCCATCTTCTAGAAGTTCTGCAGTTTTGCATTTTACCTTTAGGTTTATGATCTATTTCAAGTTCGTGGTTGTTTAAATTGTATGGTCTGGTTGGTTGTCTTTTTTTTTTTTTTTTTTTTGGTGGTGGTACTGAGGTTTGAACTCAGGGCCTCCCAAAAGCTAGGCAAACCCTTCAATACTGAGCTATACCTCCAGCCCAAAATTCTTTTTTTCTTTTCCTTCTCTTTCTTCCTTTTTTCTTTTTTGTACTAGGTGTTAAACCCAGGGCCTCACACGTGCTAGGCAAAAATTCTACCACTTATCTACATCCCCACCCCTTTTGTATGTTATTTTGAGACAAGTTCTCACTGAGTTGCCTAAGCTGGACTTGAACTTGTGATCCTAGTGACTCTGTCGCTGGGTTTACAGATGGGCACTGGTTCACCCAGGTAGATTCATTTTTATGTGTGTATCAATGTCACAAAATTTGTTCTAGCACTATTTGTTGAAAAGACAATCCTTTCGCCGTTGAGCTGCCTTGGTTGGCTGTTCTGTCCAACATAAGCCTGTATTTCTGTGCGTCTATTTCTGCACTACCCATTGCCAAAAAATAATATTATAGAAAATATATTTAATGATCTTAATTGTTTTTATTTGCAATTCTAGAATCAGGTAAAACTTCAATCCATTAAATTGAATAAGTGTTTCAATGAGCTGAGCAGAAGAGGTTGGTTTTGTAGACAGAGAAAGGCTAAAGAAAGCAGAAAAAAGAATTCAAAAAGCAGACTTGTCATTCGAAGTTACTTTTCTTTGTAAGGTAGAGACAGGGAAACAGAATAATGGAAAAACAACTGATTCGTTACTTCAGGTTTTTTTTTTTTTTAGTAAAAATCAGGGAGAACTTAATTATCATACTGATCAAAACTGGCCTGTTAGGAAAGCTTGGCTATTGTCTCTCTTTGCTGCTTTCTCAGCTATTAAGATAGTAACTTAGTTTTAGTTTGGTGCTGTGGAATTTTAGTGTGAATGATTCCGTTTTCATTTTTGGTGTGGTCTATCAGAGACTAGTGCAAGAACTCAGTTCAAAACAACAGCCTCAGAGGTGGGTGTGGTGGTAGCACACCTGTAGTTCCAGGACTCAGGAGGCTGAGGCAGGAGGATCACCATGAGTTCAAGGCCAGCCTGGGCTACATAGTGGGACTTTGTCTCAAATACAAACAAACAAAAAACTAGCCTCATGTAATTTTTGTTTAATACGAGTCTGTTCTATTCATCTATTCGTGTATCTAATTTTTCGGTACCATGCTCTCTTGATCACTGTACCTTATAGTAAGTTGGAAATACCAGTTTTCCCAACTTTGGTTTTCTCTTTCAACATTGTATTAGTTGTTATGGGTCTTTTGCTTTTCCACACAAACGTCAGAATCAGTTTGCTAATGTCCACAAAATAACACACTGACATTTTGATTGTGATTGTATTGAATCTATAGACCAAGTTGGAAAGAACCGATGTTGGAACATACTGAGCCTTTCTTATCAATGAACATGGGCCACCTCTCCATTTATTTAGATCTTTGACTTCTTCCACCAATGTTTTAGTTTTTCTCACATAGATTTTGTGAATATCTTATTAAATTTATGTCAGGGAGGTTTTGTTTATTTATTTGTTTGCTTGTTTTTGCAGCGCTGGGGATCAGACTTTTCCTCCATGCTGGCTGGCTGGTCATTGTGCTCACCTCTCTGGCCTGGGTCTACCACTCCAGGCTTGCGTTTGCTGTACCCTTCAGCTCTGACTTTGAATTACATTGAACCCTCTCGAATTACTACTTTTATATGTCTCACTCCTCATCATCCCAGTCTCAACTCAAATGCCACTCCTCAGAGTAACCTTTTCTGATCACCTCCTCCCCATCCAGGCCTATCACTCTGTTTTATTTTCCCCAACACTTACCACCATCTGAAGTTGCACATATATTCATTGGCTGCCTAGTTTCTCACCTGCTTTCCCTCCTCTAGCACATAAGACTATATTCCTAATGGTAGAGACCTGGTCAACAAGCCCCTCAGAGGCCAGATGAACATGGACCTTGGGGAAGGGAAGTAGCCCACGTGCACCCCAAAATTGACTGATGTCGTATTTCCAACCTGCAATCTGGTCGGGAATGGAGCCCGATTTACCTGACATAGAACAATAGGGAAACCCGATATTTTTGTTCCTAAGTGTTGAGGACCAAATCAATCATGTGGTTGAACAGTAGCATAGTAGCATGGATTGTGTAGAACAAAGATTCTAACCAGGAGGCATAGGGCACTGGTGAGGATTAGCTCTGCTCCGGCAGCACCACTTTGCTTTCTTGGTTACCACTTCCTCCTGCCTGTCCCAGTCCTTACAACAGAATATTTTTCCTTACATCCCCACCATGTTCCTCCAGCTCCTACTCTAATCCATAGCTTTTAGTGGCTCCTTGTTTCCCTAAGGAAATACTCAAACCCTTTCCCATCCCTTTGAAGCCCTGCTTTCTCCAGCCCCAGTCACCCCTCCTGGAGTTGCTAGTGAAGAATGCCCTTCTTCCCACTCTCTTGGACCAAACCCTACCCACCCTTTGGAGCTGGGCTCATGCCTCACATTTCCAGAATATTCCCTGGCCACTTACACCATACGCTCCTGTGCATCTCCTGTCATGCTGGGGTTAGTTTTCTCCGCTTGCAGGATGGTTTGAGGATTCAGAGCTTAGTGTGACTTGTGGGAAAGGGAAAGAGGGGAGACCACGGGGCCTCCCGGCTGGAGAGGACCTCTGTGGCCAATGTGTCCTCTGTGTGGGCGCCAGACCCCAAGAGCACAGCAGCTCGGAGAAGTCAGCTACGGTGCCCTGGAGGGGGATTCATGTAGCAGTTCCTCCTCCCCTTCTTCTCCGCCCACCCTAAGTGCGGAGCCAGCCCGTTTGACTCAAGTGGCAGGAAAAATGTGCCCCCCCCCTTCCAAGCTGCTGCACATCTGTGCCCAGACAAAGCCAGCTATTAATCCTAGCCTTTGTGTGAGTGTTTGGGTGTTGGATTCCACTTGGATCTGCCGGCTTTTGGAAGGGGAGATTGGAGGGGATTTAGCAGTGACAAAAGGAACCCACCGAGAGGAGAGGCGGGGGGGCGGGGGGCAGAGGAGCTCAGAAACCCAAGTGCATTCACTTGGCCGGGTGAAGGCTCCTGGGAGCCCAACTTCAGCCTGAGTAAGTGGGGCTCCCAAATTCCCAGGTTCTGAGTCACAAAAAGGGGGCCACGCCCCAGAAGAACCACACCAGCCCCGAGGGCCTGACCAGAGCCTGCCTTTCACACCAGCTGCTGCTTGGGGCAGAGGCCCCAGCCCGACGGGGGAGCCCATTGCCTAGAGGAACCCAAGTGGGGGACATAACAGACAGGGCCCAGGAAGGAGCCCAGAGCCCCTGATGAGGGTGGGTATCCCCAGCTGAGATGATACTACACCCAGGTGAGGGCCTGGGATGGGACGGTGCTGGAGACTTGGTTGGGGCCCTCAGGAATTCCTGAGTACCCGGTCGCCAACAGCAGTTCAAGGTCCAGGGAACATCATCCATACAGGTTCTAACTGGCTCCATGAGGTCCCTGTGAGTGAGTGAGTGAGTGTGTGTGTGTGTGTGTGTGTGTGTGTGTGTGAAAAGGGGAGGCTGTTCTGAAGGGAAGAACCTGTTCCTACCCTGGCCAGGTGTTACTTGATTAGCTTACTTAGCAGAAGCTCTGGCCTGGTGGCCAGATTGGAGGCGGGCAGCCTGAGGTATGACCTGCAACACTCTGTTCTGCCCCTGTACTGCTTTGTTAATTTCATTTAAAAAACACACACACACACACACACAAACAAACCTGAGAGTTTGCATCTGGAGGTGCTTGACTCCAAGGCTTGGAATTGTCAGATCTCTGGAAAAGCAAAAAGCGCAAGTGACTGTAACTCACCAGGGGTGCGGGGACAGGCTCATTCTGAGCTTCCTCCGCCTCCCTCCTGCCCGGGGCAGTTGGTGATCTCATTGGCTCACTCATTACGCATTTAGCTCCTGCACTGTGGGGCTGAGGGCTGGGCTGGCTGCTGGGCAGCAAATGCAAAATGTTGTCTCATACTGACACTTGTGTTGTGCTCAATGCGGCTTCTGGGTTTATTGAACTATTTTCTAGTTGGTGCCATATTCTCTCTCTACCTTGATTAACTCCAGAAATAAAGAGTGAATTAGAGGTATTCACTTGTTCCCCATCCCTCAGAGGGGTGAAGGGGTGAAGGGGGCTGGCCTACCTGCTCTTGACCATGGGGGAAGGGAGCTGGGGGTCACAAGGGTGCTCAGCCTGCTGCTATCAAGGTCCTGGGCCCAGGCAGCCCCACTCCGGAGGGTGGAGGAGAAGGGATTGGCCCATCTGCCTTCCAGATGGGACTTTTTAGAGGACCATAAAGCCACTTCTGTTTCCCCATTTTATCCGAGGGGCTTCTGTGCCTGGCTGTAAGGGCCAAGGCCTGCACTGACAGGGCACCTCTGCCCCATCTCAGCAGGCAGCTTTTGCTCCAGGTTGGAGGACTGCAGGTGAGCACAGGTCGAGGGGATCAGTGTGGCGAGCTGGCTTATGGCCTGCGTGGTTGTAAGGGGCAGGGGCAATGAATAGTGGTGGATGAGTTCTGAGGCTTTACGTGTCTCTGACTGTCCTTCAGTGGACTTTGAGAAAGGAAATGACCATGTGATGGAAGGTCAGGAGAGAGAAATGGGACACAGGATGGTGTGAGAGGGCACATGGGGAAGGGGCTAGGTTGGAAGCCTCCAGGCAGGCCTCCAAGCAATAGGTCCAGCCACAGAGCTCCAGAGGCTTCCTGGATGCACCTATGTGCACCCCCCAGCAGGGAGGGATCTGGCTTCTCACATCCAAAAGCAATCAGAGTAGCATGTATGCTGAGCCTTTTCTATTGCATTATCTCAGTAACATTCACAATCACCCCTAAGGTTGGTACTATTACCATTCTCATTTGGTAGAGAGGCGGGGGCTCGACCTAAGCCTTTTCTTCCCCAGCTCCAACTGTCTCAGCCCCTCATAGCCTGCAATGAGGAAAAAGGCCTGGAAAAGGAGGAAAAATCCAGTTTGAGCTTCTGTCATGGCTACTTGGTCAAAGGTGACAGGCAGAAATGGGGATGACTGGTCAGTAGATTATCTGGGAATTTCACTCCTCCAAGATATGGACCATCCCCTTCCAGAAGAAAATGGATTAGCCTAACTTGCCCTGGAAAGTCAGTTTTTAAATAAAGATCGATGGTTTTTTAAAATAAAATCTAATATGTCTTTTGTAGGGAAAAGCTGGAAAATCCAGAGAATCAAAAAAAAAATATGAAATATCTTGCACCACTCAGAGGTGCTGACTGCTAAAACCTTGGATATATATATAACATATATATATGTCCCCTTTGAGATAGGGTCTCCCTATAGCCCGGGCTGACCTCAAACTTGAGACCTTCCTGCTTCAGCCTTCCAAGTGATGTGATTACAGACTTACAGCACCATGCCCCACCCTTGCACATATTTTTGAAAGTTCTTTCCTAAATATAGACATGTATACTTTCAGACTGTTTAATTTTTTAAAAAGTAAAAATGTTATTATTAGTTGGAAACTGATTTTTTTCACCAAGTAGTTTATCTAAACATCTTCCCGAGTGAGGACACATTTATCTACTCTATCATGTTTGATGTCTGTGTGGCTCTCTACGCCTGCACCGTAATTCATTGAACTACTGGTAATCTCCTAATGTTAAATATTTAGGATTTTTCATCGTTTTGTTCCTGCTATGAGTAATAATTCTAGTTAAATCTCAGAACACCCTTATCTAGAATCTTAATGTGAAATTCATGGGTCAAAAGGTGTGTGTCTAACGGCCCTGAAGTTTGTAGATTGTAGCCATTTATTCCCATAAACACTGTTTGAAACTCCACCTCTCCCCAGCCCCCAACATGTACACAAACACACCCTTGTTATTCCTGGGAATATTCTTTCATTGAGAGAAAAAAGGTTGACAATTTGATACATGAAATGCTATCTCATTATTGTTTTATTTAGCGTTTCTTTAATTATTAATTGGGGTCAATAGGTTTTCGTGTGCCCATTAGCCGTTTTTATTTTGGCTTTGTGGCTGCCATTCCTTGTCCTTTGCCCAATATTCCATCAGACATTCTTTTTAGCACAGCTGGCTTCTTTTAGGTGAGTAGTACTGGGCCCTAGCATATTAGAATCACCTGGAAGACTTTTAAAACCAGGTAAGGAAGGAAAGAAAGAGGAGTTTCATCTAGGGTAAATATTTAGTGGGACCTAGGCATCAGTAGTTGAAGTATTTTTGTGCGTCTAATCTAAGCCATGGTTGAGAACCACTGTTATAAATTATATTTCTCTCACTGTCTGGCTCCAGTGTTTTCATTGCACAGTCTATTCTCATTTCTTTGACACCTAGTTTTCTCTTGTGAAAAATGGGCAGCAGAACTGCGAAGCAACACAGTGCAGTCTCCCAAATTCTGGGCTCCTAAGGAGGAGGCGGGGATTGGGGAAGGGTGAGGCAGCAGCTTGGCCAGGCTCTCTGCCAGGTGGCCTGGGAACACACGGAAAGAGCTGGCTCAGGCGGTGAGACTTCCCTGCAGACAGCAGATGCTCTAGGTGGAGGGGAGACAGCGGGACTTTATGGTTGCTTGCTCCTCTGTGGTTCCCACCGGCAGAACTGCAGTCATCTTGCCATCTCTGTGGCTTCCAGGCTGAGGACTTACGTCTATCTGAGGCAGTTCATTTCCTCCTGGATGAGCCAGAGGAGAAGTCTGGGCCCTAAGAATGGAATCCTTCAGGAGAAAGCACACCCCAGGCTCTGGGTGGCTCAGGATGGAGGGGAAGCCTGAGTGCTGCCCCAGGGGCTGTCCCCACTGCCGGTGCTCTGAAGGGGTTTGTGACACTCTCAGACTTACTTAAATTCACTTCTGTTAAGGCCAGAGGATCTGCTCTGTGCCACTGGCCCCACCTGGGAGACAGGATGGCTGAGAGGGTCTTTCCAGGGATTCCCTCAGGGTGGTCTCTGGAGACTCTCAGGCTGGCTAGGTGCTACCGCAGGTTGCAGACTGCCTGCAGGTGGCACCCTGAGTTCCAGTGTTCTTGGTGCCTGTGTGTGAGCCTGAGCCTCAGTTTCCTCATCTGTATGGTGAAGTCGAGCCGATATTTCAGGTCGCCGAGAGGACTAGGAAAGCAGTCTGGGGTGTATTGGAGATGCTCGGAAAAAGCCAAGGCACCTGGTGGAGGCCTCTCCCGCTCCCTCTCTCCAGCCAGGGGCAAGGGCTCCAGTCCAGACCTGGAATTTCCACCCTCTTTTTTAATTCCCGGTCACCTCCACTTATGCCACTGCTCTGCTCGGGGACACAGAAGGCAGCTGCCTAAATGGCCTCAGTGGCCTACACCTGAAAGTGTGGCCTCCACCTTCTTCCAGCCTCTCTCACTGTGGGCGGCACACACCCGCCCTGCTCCAGCCGCCTTCCCGCAGCCCTGGGGCCGTCCTTCCCAGGCTCAACTTTAAATATTCTAGAGTGCATTTAATTGCTACGGAGCTCTTACGTTGTGCCAGGAACCATGCTTTGTTTTTATTAATTTACTAATTGCTCATGGAACCCTTTTATTTTTCCCATTTTACAAATGAAGAAAGCCAGACTAGCGCAGTGGGATTCGCCCAAAGTCAGGGATATTAGGGGGCGGGCCTCCGGCTGCGACCCCAGCTGCTGCTCTGTTCTTGTTTTGTGAACTGGACGCTGACCTCCCCTTATGTGCCTGCTCGGGCAGCGTCAGTTCCGGTGGACGCTCTCCCATTGGCATTTTCTGACTACCTCTTGTTTCCTTTGAGGGCAAGTTTCCTCCCCAGGGCAGAAAGTGTGTGTGTGCGTGTGTGTTTTGTTTGATGGCCTGGACTCTTGTGTTCAGATGTTTAAGTGATCTCTCACCTCAGTCTCCTGGGCCACTCTATCCACTTCATCCTTTTTAAAATTCTGTTTTTCCCTTAGACAAACAATATATATTTGGCATAAAATAGGCATCATTTGCTGATTTTCACCTTATAACCAAGGGGATATGCAACCTTTTATTTAACTTATTTTTTTGAAGTGCTGGAAATGAAACCCAGAGTCTTATGTAAACATTCTACCCCCTGGAAGTAGAACTTTTGATGGCTGCAGGTTATTTTGTCATGTGACTGTGTCACTCTTCTTTAAATTACTTTCATTTTGTTCATTTATAGTCTCTGACTATTCCTCCAGGAGAAACTCCTGCAGTGGAATTGTTGGGACAGAGGAGGGATAATTCCAAGACTCTTTTTTTTTTTTTTTTCCCGGTGCTGGGGATCGAACTCAGGTCCTTGTGCTTACAAGGCAAGCACTTTAACCACTGAGCTAAATCCCCAGCCCTCCAAGACTCTTGACATAGTACAACTGTCCCTTAACAAATGCTTGACCTGTCAACCCCACTCCCATCCGCACCGCTGGGGTATAACTACAGAGCAGCCAGAAACCCATCCCTACACCTCCCTCTCATCTCCTGTCCCCTTTGAAGGCTCAGAAGCAGGTGGTACGTCACCTGGCAGATGCGACTTGAAGGACCTGGCCAGCCTACCCCAAATCTCCCCCCTTCTCATCTGGACTCCATCAGAATTATTCCCTTAAGAGCTGCGTAGCTCAACCGTTGTTAGTTGTAAAATGGACTTCCAGCAGGAGACATTCTGCACTAAGCTGATATAGTTCTTAACTCTTCACAGCCACCAAGTGAACTTCTGTCACCAGTAGACTTGGACCTCAGCCTCTGGAACATGTTACAGAGAGAGATGCTTGTGTTAAGCTTTACTGTCAATAAGACTATTAAATTATATTCTGGGAGAAAAAGGCAAAAAGTCATGGCTACATCTTTTTAATTTTTCTACAGTTTTCTAGGCCAGGAAAGTAGCTTCCTCCTATGACATGGGAATAGCCTTTAGTGGGGCCTAGATCTTCAGCCGGACCTCAGAGAGCTGTTCATTCAGCCTAGGAAGAGAGTCCTCTGCGCAGTAGCTCATGTTTCTGCAGTGGGAGGCTAGCCGGAGAGGCAGGCCCCGCAACACAGTCGGAGTGCTTTTCCAGCCCTGCTATAAACAGTTGGAGATTTAATCTAAACAAATTCTAAGTGGATCAATCCTTTGAGGAAATTTGTATCAATCACCCGTCACTCCTGGTCATGGTTCAGGAAAAACCATTATTATTAAGGAACCCGGGACTGCCTGTAGGAGCAGTCTCCTCAGTCAGTAACCATCAGCCACCTTCGCTGCCCTCCAGGAGCGCCATCCTCCCTCCCAGACAGCTGCAGCTGCAGACTCCAGAGCAGACTGCCCTCCAGCTTTTGGGGGCTGCGAGGTTCTGATCCAAGAGTTCTGGGCTGGTGCCAAGAGTTTCATTTCTAACGAGGCTAGGGGTTGGTGGTGGCAGCAGCTGCTGGTCCCAGGATCACACTTAGTGTGGACCTGGAGAGAGGGCAGCCGAGAGTGTGCTGAGAGTGGAGACGGGCACAACAGTGGCCAGTGGCTGGGATGGGGCAGCGGGAAGGAGAAGCAGCCAAGGCCTGCAGCGCGAATCAGCCACTCCCTGACTCGTGCCCCCCACAGGTTCGGTTGGCACCGGGGGAGCGGCCCAGGGTGACCCTGCCGTGGATGAGGTGAGCCGTGGCTTCCCCCTCCACCGGGGCGCCCATAGCTACTCTCTCCACCTAGCCCAGCCAGGCGCCAGACCCGCCTCTGCACCCGGGGGAGAGGTAGAGATGGCTGTCATCTCCTTCCCGCCTGAGCCTTTGGGCTGCCCTCTCAAACACTTCTGCCCTAGCTTCCTGTCACCCGGCTTGGAGGGCTCTCGTCCTTGGCCACAGGGAACAGAAGGCTTCAAACCCGCACACGCTGTCCCCTCCAGGTACATTCAGCTTGCTGGCCACCCTCGGAGAGGGCTTCCGGCAGCTGGTGACTTCACAGCTCCCTTCACCTCCTTGGCCTCAGTTTCTCCTTGTATAAAGCAACCCCGTTGGATGAGGGTGGTTTCTGAGACTCCTCCAGCCCCAAAGGGCTTCCACTGTCCACCTTTTATACTTCCATGTAGGCAGCAGAGGCCCAACCAGTCTGGCCCAGGAAGAGAGCCAGGGTCAGAGCCAGGCTGGGGACTGTGAAGTCAGGTGGGGGAAGGAAGACGGGAAGCAGGAGAGGGGGCCTTGAGGATGCCTTTGTTAGCCCTGCTTTGCAGTCTTGGTGGCAAGGCCTCCTTGGGAATCCCCTCACTCTGAGTGCGTGGGTTTGCAGAAATATGTTTGCCAGAGGATGAGGGAAGGAACAGGAAGGAACATGCAGGCTTGACTGGAAAATCCAGCTGGGCGGGAGGCAGCCCTGGCTGTCCCTCATGCTGGAGGCTGGAGCTTTGCCTGGCTTTGCTTCCGTGTCACGTTCGGCTGCTGGACCTCAGGAAGCCTGTTCAGGGAAATGACTGCCACTGGGTTTTGAGCTCTTGAGCAGAAAATCGGGACTTTTGCTTTGGGTCCATAGACAAGTGCTTCTGAGACTGTGCACAAATGACACTATTTTCAAATTAAATTCACTTTCCTGTAGATTTATTCAGTGTGTTCAAAAAGCTGGTCTCACTAGTAGCCCAGGCTGGCCTCAAACTCACTGTCCTCCTGCCTTCCCCTCCTGAGTGCTGAGATTACAGGTGTGCACCACTGCACCCAGATGGGGTTTTGATTTATAAGCTTGGCAGTAGCTTCTAACATGGTAAGTCAAAGGCCTTCACGTGTCTGCCAGTCAGTCCACCCCTACTCCCTTCCACAGAAAGGAAAGCGCCTCAAAAATATCTGGGTAGTGCAGAGAAATGTAACAGAATCTACTTGCAAGTGGCAGAAATGCCCCTCCAAGTAGCTTAAAGACGTGTGTGTGTGTGTGTGTGTGTGTGTGTGTTATTTACATATTAATTCACAGAATCTAGGTGAAGCTTAAATAACTAGTGAAAAGAGCAGGGATGCAATTGGGACTTGAATATGATAGGACTCTCTGATAGCCACTCCAAAATTTGACAACTTGAGTTGGTTTTCTGGTTTTTGCTCTCGTTGCAGTATCGGGAATTGAACCTGGAGCTTTAATGCATGCTAGCTGAGCCACATCCCCAGGTGGTTCAGATTTAAGCCCAGGTTTAAGAACTTGAAGTCTCGTGGCATGTTTTCTCCATACTCTCAAGCAAGTGAATCTTTAGCCTAATCTGATTCCTTCACCAATCAACTGTGTTCAAGAAGTCAGAGAGCTGTGATTGGAGGGGCCTGAGCTAGGTGCGCACCTCTGGACCAATCAGCAGGGCCCAGGGGCAGAGCCATGCACATTTCACTTTCTCTGCAGCTTCCATACTAACAGGGTTTGGGAAATGGAAAAGAAACTTGGAGAAGAAATGCTAGCTTGGTGTGCTGGGCCAACAAACAAACTGTGCAGAATATTTGAGAAAGTTCTGCCCAAGGCCCCGCTTTCTGGTAATGGCTCCAAGATACAAAGACCCTTGCCCTCTGGGACTGATGAAGCCCATACAATTATTAGAACCTCAGCTGGGTCAGCAAAAGAGCTGGGACCAGAGGGACAGGGCCAGCCTTTCTAAGGGGCTGGCCACGTGGGAAATGGACCTGTTCAGCAGAAGTGTTCTTTCGGGGGTGCCCCTGGAGTGCTGCAGTGTGTGTGTGGCCTCGGTACCTGCTTTCTGAACTACCTGCTCACACTTGACCTCTCTTACAATCATGCACTGGTGTGACTCTTCCTGAGTCCAGTCTCCACGTGACCTGAGTCCTGGCACTTCTGGGATTCTTTCTTCCTGTGAGAGGAGGCTACTTCTGCAGAACGGTCAACCGGCACCTCTTCAGCAAAGGTAGGCGAGCCGGCCCATGGAGGAGCGCTGGGCACGGTGGGTGGGGAGCTGCCCTGTTGTATCCATGGAAGGCTCTCTTTGGTGACCCTGAGACTTTGGTGCAGACCAGGGGATGAGTGTGTGTACGTGTGTGTGTGTGTTGACCTCGAAACCTGGGCCCCTTCTCTACTTCTGGAACCTTAAGGCATCTGTCCCAGGCTGAGGCCTCTGGAAGGAGACCCAGCTGGGCCTCATGAGCTTTCCCCAGGCCTGCACCGAGCTTCATGGCATTCCACATGCCCATGGCACCCTGACTGACCCCTCTGTGGTCACCTGGCCTGGAGCGACCTCTTGCCCTCTTAATTCCTCCCTCTCTTCGCTGGCTATCAGCCATCATGGCCAGAGATATGTAAAGCATGGGGTCACCTTGTTGCCCAACCTCAGTGTTATCACCTGCAGCTTGGAGATAGTAATAGGACATATCAGGTGCAGCTCAGATGAGAAAACGGAGCTTTAAAGGGCTTTGGGCACATATACCTGGAGCCAGGGCCTTTGCGTGTAAATCAGTCTGCTGTGGACTTTTGGGCGAGTTACTTGATCTTTCTGCTCCTTGATTTTATCAGTAAAATAGAATGGAAATAATGGCACCTATTTGCTAGGACTGCTGGGAGATGAAATGAGCTATTGTATGTAAAGCATCTTGAGCAGTGCCTGGTGCTTACCATGTGTTAGGTGAGATCTAACTATCATTGTTATAGAGCTTAATATGGTGCTGAGTGCCTCAAGGAATGACAACAAGAGCCAGGGGTAGTGTCACACAGCTGTTATCCCAGGATTTAGCAGGAGAATCACGTTTGAGTCCTTCCTGGGTAATTTAGGGAGACCCTGTCTTAAAAATAAAAAGGGGAGGCTGGAGATATAGCTCAGTGATACAGCAGACCTGGGGTCAATCCCCAATACTACAAAAAAAGAAAGGGAGAGAGGGAGGGAGAGAGAGAATATGAGTTGGGTGTAGTGGTACACACCTGTAATCCCAGCTACTCGGGAGACTAAGGCAGGAAGATTGCAAATTCAAGCCCAGCCTGATCAACTAGTGAGATGCTATCCTAAATAAGGAGGGAAGGAAGGAAGGAAAAAAAGGAAGGAAAAAGACCGGGTGTATAGTGGTAGAGCACTTGCCTAGCATGCACCAAGCCGTGGGTACTACAGTACCCATGTAGTACCCAGTACCCAGTCAATCCCCAGTACTAGGGGGGCAAGAGGATAACACAAAACCAAACTGCAGCCCATGGCCTTGCTCCTCCAGGAGCCTGAGCTCTTGGGTGAGGTGGGGGCAGAGTAGAAATCTGACATAACTGTCAGTTCCTATACGCAAGAGCATCCAGGCACATCTCCAAGGTCTTCTTATCTTTTTTGGGGGTTGGGGTGGGGGAATATGTCACAAACTCCCTTGGGAAACAGGTGAGACCCTCTCCCCAGAAGGTCCTAGGAAGCGAATATTCACAGCATATTGTACACAGTTTCAGAGAGGTTCCAGAGCCCCTGGTCACCAGGGTGAGAAGCCCCACCCTAGACAGTTCTTGCCACTGCCTCATTTGCTGGTTTTGCCCCAACGAAACAAAAGCCAGCCCTCCTCCTTCCCCCATCAAGGCAGCACAGCTTTCCCTGGGGCCTCCCCATCCCTCGCCTCCCCCGGGGCCTCTGGCTCAGTGCCCACCCCAAGCCAGGGTCCTTGGCGAGGCATTGAATGCAGCACCTGTTCAACATTTGAGGCTAAAAAAGAAAAGGGGAGGGGGGTGGTGCAGATTCAACTTTTAAAAAGTCGGGCAAAAGGAATCGTCCTCCAAGCCAAGTACCATAATTCAGAGGGCTCTTATTTGCTGAGCGGGACTAAATGGTGTTTGTGGCCAAGAGGCCTGGATTCACCCTGAATTCAGAGGTCTGGGAGTTGCTCAACTGTTCAAACTCCAAGGGAGGAGAGGGCCGGCAGATCAGATGCCTGCAGCAGAGACTTTGTTGTTGTTGACACTATGTGGGTTTCCCCCTACCTAATATTAAGTGTATTTTCAGAATGCTAATACATATATCTGGGACGATGTGAACTCAAACAATATCTGTTTACTTGGGATCAATTATGTACCTAGGATTGGGCACATAATGGACCAGTGCTAGTGTTAGTTGCCTCAGGGTCCGTTCACTGATCCATCCATTCACTCACTTATTTAGGTTTATCTGGTGCTTTCTGTATATGAGAACTGTTCTAAGCATTGGGGGTATAGCAGTGAATGAGGCAACAAAGGTCCCTATTCTAGCCATGTGGTGGTATGCACCTGTAATCCCAGCATTCAGGAGGCTGAAGCAGGAGGATCTCAAGTTCAAGGCCAGCCTGGACTACATAGTGAGACCCTGTGGGGGGGTTGTCTCAGCATTTATAGTCTTGGCAAGAGGACAGAGAAAACAATACATGTAATAAATACATGTTGGATGGAAACGTGTGCTAAGAAGGGAAATGTAGCTGGCAAGGTCTAGAGAGGCCTGGTGCATTGCTTTAACTGGTGGACAGGAAAGGCTTCTTTGATTTGAATCCAGAAGGAGCAAGCCATAGAGAGGCCTGGGGAGGCCATGGTGAGGAGGAGGGCCATCTACCAGATGCCCAACCCTGAGCACTGGGACAGTCCAGGAGAAGCGACCACCTACAGTGCCAGTTCCCACTGCGGGGGCTGTCTGGATGGCAAGGTTGCTGAAAACCCCCATACTTACAGGCTGTATGATCAGAGGAAATAATAGGGGATGCGCAGCCAATCTAAATGCCACCGGGAGACAGTCGGATAAATCCAGAATGTGGGATGTTCTACAAAACAAGTGGCCCGATCTCTTTAAAAACATCAACGTGCTGGATGTGGTGGCGCAGGCCTGTAATCCAGCATTAGGGAGGCCGAGGCAGGAGAATTTCTGTGAGTTTGAGGCCAGCCTGAACTGCATAGTGTGGCTCTGTCAAAAAAAAAAAAAAAAGTATAATGAAAAATAAAAGAAGAATTGTTCTAGATGAAAAGAAACACAGTTAACTAAGATGCAAACTCCTTGAGCAGACCCTGGCTCTAACAGGGAAGCTAGAAAACACATTTTAGGTCCACTTGAAAGAACTCAAATATGGACTGGGTTCAAATGATGTTCAGGAATTATTAACTCCCTAGGATGTGAAGATGTTGTTGAAGTCAGGTAGGAAAATATTCCTTTGTTTTGGATATGACCTGGGTGTGTAGGGGTAATATGGGATGATGTCCATAAGTCTGAGAACTTCTGCAAATAAAATCCAGGCGGTCTGAGGTTTGGGATGGCTCAAGGGAGAACCCACCAGAGATGTGGTGGGTTTCCTTGGCTTAGCCAGGTACTGAATGCTGGGCAGCCCCTGGGGCATGCGCTTCCTGTGTGTCCCCAAATGGCATGCACATCAGCATCTCATACAGTAGGTGCCTGATAAAGACTGAATGGATGTATGGTTGTGCGGACGGACGCACTTCCCAGGATGGGGTCTGTCTGTGCCCTCTCCACATGTTTACAACCCACCTGCCTTTAATTAAACCCACCATGGGCACCTAGAAACAGGCTCAGGGGCGCCTGTGAACACAATTAAAAATGTGGGCAGATTGTTGAGCATCATCACCTTTTACGGCAGTGCCTGGGAGGACCCCTGAGTCCTCCCTGGATGGTTTCAGGAAACACTGCCACCTGCCCAAACTGTGCCCCTTCAGTCCCTCTCACAGGGCCACCAGGTGGAGTTTGAGTGCTTCTGTAGCTTCACCTGTCAGCTCAAGAGTAGGCCGTGCACAGTGGCTGGATCAGAAACAGCTGGCCTGCTGGGGCCTCCTTGTTTCATCCAGCCAGGTGCTGCCTCTTAAACACCTTTATGCCTTCAAAAGCTCCCTAGCCAAGCAGTAGGCACTGCAGGTTCTAAGAACTTGGCAACCTAACTAGTAATAATACCTAACGTTCTTTGAACTCTTACCGTTTCCAAACATCATGCTAAGTGTTTAGCATGGGTGCTGTGGTCTGAATGTTGGTTCCCCAAATTTATAGGTTGATACCCAGTCGCTGGGAGGCCCTGTGGATGGGCTCAGTGCCCTTGGAGGGGAGGCCTGAGGAGCCTTTGCTGGCTCCTGCGCGTGAGGTGCAGCAAGGAGGTAGCATCTAGGGACAGAGCGGCCTTTGCCGATACTGAATTTGCTGGCACCTTGATCTTGGACGTCATGGCTGCCAGAACTCTGAGCAACACATTTCTGTTGTTTGTAAGTTTCTTAGTCTAAGGTATTTTGTTACGGCAGCCCGAAGGGACTAAAACAGTGAGTTCTTTTAATTCTTCTGAGAGGGCTAATTTGGTATTTTTACTTTATTTCCTACCCTCATTTTACAGACCATTCTGTGGCCTCACAACCAGGAAGTGGCAGTGCCAGGATTCCGATCTGGCTGCCTTGTGCCTGCTTCTTCTCTGCGTGCAACGCTCAGGCCACATCTTCTGCGGCCCGCAAAGGCTCGGGATGCCTTTGGTCCTGGGGCTGCCTTACAGGAAATCCAGCTCCAGTTAGGTTCTTTGTTCCCTACTTGGCCCCATGTTGAAATGATTATCTCAAATAATAGCTCATGCCCTTTCTTTCACAGTCATTTAGAAGCACACCGCAAGACAATTAAAACTCCGGCAGATTGGCAAGTATTGCCTTTTAGGGGGGTGCCCAGGAGGACCCTTTCTCAAGAGGTCACTCTGTGGAGGGACAGACTCGGTGGCAGACACTCCCCTCCAGTGGGGAAAATGGTTATGTCTTCAAATACCTTTGGCTTTCTTTTTTGCCTGTTATAAGGGAAAGGGACCCCCAGCAGTACCCCACCAGCATCTGCAGCTAGGACTGGTCACTTTGTCATGTCTTTGCACCTCTTTTGGTTGCTTGTTGTTTCCCCATCAGTGGAGGCTGATATTAGATAAATACCAGCTGTCGCTGGTGGGCTCTGCCCAGATTTTCTACCCCTGAATGCATCCTTTCAACAGGTGTCTGGTGACACAGGGCCCAGGAGGTCCTGTCTGCCTCACAGATGTTAGGTTCTAGCCACAAAACCAAAAAACCTGGGATGGGAAAGAAGTGTGCAGATTTCACTGAAAATGAAGCTTTCCAGGGCCGCTGACTAAGGGGTTTTCTTTCCAAACATCTGAAACAGCAAACAGATTGTAAATTAAGAGGGAGTTACAAGATCTAGCTGAAGGGAAGCGGTTCCTTCCCGGCCAGAGCTGAGGCTGCACAGCCAGGACCTTCACAGGCCAGAAAGGGGATTAAATGGGGGCAGGGGACGGGATCAAGATGGAATCGGGGCATTGAGACGAACATTAGGTTAACTGGAGAAAGGGTCAAACCACTTCTTTGAGCCAAGGGAGGACATTTTCTTCTGACAGAAGGTTGAACACTAGTCTGGGCCACTCGCTTGAGTCGATGAATTAATAATTTCCACCAAGATCAAAGTTTGGGCTTTCAAGGGATCTCAGCAAGAATAAACTGAAGCAAATTGTAAGCCTGCTCAGCGCCGCAGCTGATGCTTCCTTCCCCTGATGGAGCATTAAGTGGGGAGGTGGATGGTCCTTGTGAACCTGGCTCTCCCCTCACTGAGTAAAAATCCTGACTTCAGGGAAATGTCTATCTGTCCAGTTGGGGGGCTCCCTTTAGCTGTGGCTTGACTTGATAATGGAAGCCCTCCTTGTGGCCGGCTTTGGCAGTGATCCTACTGGATGTGGGGTTCTGGGGCCAGGATGGAGGAGCCCAGCCTCAGAACCACGAGGTCAGGAGCAGCTCCCCTACTCTACCTGCCTCCACTGCAAGCCCAAACACAGAAGTTAGAGGTCTTGCTTTGGGTAACAGACAAGACAAAAAGGGGTGAGGTAAACGAGAGCCTGAACAGTGATGGATGGCTGGGCAGGCTGTGACAGTGAGCGTGCTTTCCAGATGCCCATGGAACATCACCTACAGTGTAAGGTCTCTCCTGAGGTCCAATGACATCCTCTTTCAGGGTCTCAAGCTCTGAGCCTTCAGGGTTTGAGGGGCATCCTCACTGATTTCCCATGACCATCCACTCTAGGCATCCTCCAAGAAATGGTCAGAGTGGATTCCAGGTTTGGGAGTCTCTCCTACAGAGGTGTATCCTTTTCAAACAGGGGCCACTGGCTGGTGTGGGCTGTAGGACTGTGCCCCAGGAGTGGCCGAGACCACCCTGTATCTAGTGGCTACGTGCTCCTTGCACAAGGCAAGAAAAACAAAAGTAGCATTTTGTGAAAAAGGAAAACCATGAGACTGGGGCTGAAGTTGCTTCAGAACTTGAGAGAAGTAACTGAGTCTGCAGTTAATGGAATGTAATTTATACTGGGACCTTTTGGGCAGCACGCAAGATGAGGTCAAGAGCATTTGTAGATAGGGGCAAAGCATGGACTTCTGCTTCCCTGAGGGGTTCATGTATCAGCTGGTTTAGGAAGCATCAAGGTGAGAGTCTGCACATGCTCCAGGCACTCTGCAAAGACCAGGGGCACACATGTGAGCCAGACACAGCTCTGATCCCAAGGAGCTCATAGCCTCCTGGAGAAGTGAAATTGGTAATCAGGAAAGCAAGGTGTTTGGCAACATGACCACCTTATCCTGCTGAGAGGCTGGTACTCTGTGTTAAGCGTCAGGCTCTGTGGTCATCCAGACCTGGGTGTGAGACTCTCCTGCCTCCTGGCTCTGTGACCTTGGAGTACTTCTGGAATGTTCCCAGGCTTGGTTTCCTCACCACTAAAAGATAAGTATAATGCAGGTGCCTCTGGGTTAAGGTAAGGGTTGAAAGGGAGAACGTGTGTAAGGCCCAGTATCTGGTATTTGGTAATGCTCTTAATGAATGTAATGAGTTTCGTTATGAGTGTTATATGGTCAGAGAGTTTGCAAAGCACGCTGGGAGGCTGGAGGGTCAGCTCTGTTCAGTGAGGGTGGCCCAGAAAGCCTTCCATAGGAAATGATGCCTGCTGGAGGGTGAGAAAGGGTTCTCCCTTGAGAGAGGGGCTAGCTTGGGCCAGTCCTGGGGGTGTTTGGTAACCAGCAAGGAGCCCCCAGTGCAGAGAATAGGCAAACCCAGACCCACACGGCTGCATGAGGTTAAGATTTTGTCTGGAATGCAAGGGAGTTGGATGCCATGTAGGACATTTAACAGGGAAAGAGATTCATTCTGTTGGCATAGTGGAAGATCCACTGGGAAGAGGAAAGGTGGAAGAAGGTCATATGGAAGCTGTTACAGTCAATAGTCAGGCAAGAGATTAAGCGGGTCTAAAGAGAAGAAACGGATATTTAGGGCCAACTGACAGACTCTAGGACTAGGCTGAGGGGTGAGGAAGTGGAGTGGGGTGGGCTGTGGGCAATGGAGAAAAGGTTTACAAGGCCAGGGGGCACAGTGGGGGCTTCCAGGATGGACGGGCACCCTGGCCAGAGGAGCCACAAAAGAGGGGTCTTATGCATGCTAGGCATGTGCCCACCACTGAAATACATCTCTAGGCCTTGCATGAGGGTTTGGAGGTTACCTGTGGAAAAGCTCAGAATGGCCCATGATCCACGGACGTGTGTGACTGAATTCCACAGGGCTTCGCCTGTTGCCATCTGTGGGCAAGATGAGTAGATGTAGGTGTTAACTGGGCTGAGAAGCCATTTCCACCCAGAGCCTTCCTGGCACGCTGTTGCAGAGATTTTTTCTGGCTGGAGGTTTGGATCACAGAAGCTGTTTATCAATCTGCGGGTGATAAGCCGAGGTGAGAGGGAGCTTGTATGCCACACATAGTGCAGTGAAGATGTGATGAGATGAACAGCTAGGATAGTGGTATACAGTGAACACAGTAAGTTTGGAGAAGGATAAATGCTTTTAGGTTCTAAAAACTCAATGGTACAAGTAGATAATAGAGGAAATCTGACTTGATAGCATTTGGGGGAAAGGGCTGCTCACAGAGTTAGAGAGGCAACACTCTTGCCATAAATAGTCATGCAATTGTAGGCTACATTAAAATAAGTGTTTGAAATAAATATGAGCCCTGTGCCAATAGTGAGGCAACATCTGGTCAACTCTGGGGAGCACATTTGAAGAGGAATTTGGCAAACTGGACAAAGTCCAGAGAATGATATGTATGGGGAAAGGCCTGGTGGAAGGAAGAACACAATAGTGATCGCTAGATATTTATGGAAGAGGAATTTGGTTTATCCCAGCCAATCTGAGAGGTGATAACTTGAATGAACAGGTTATGGGGAATTGGATTTCCATACAAAGTTAATGATCAGTTAATGATCCAACAAAGTGTGTGTGTGTGTCGGGGGGTGGCTGCCTTGAGTGGTCTGAGTCCAGTGAAGTCTCTGCAAATGTTCAAGGAAAGACTGATTTGGCCACTTATTGGGAGGGGAGCAGTAGTAGGGTGTAAACAAAAAGGCTGAGAGTTAGAAAACTGGGTTCAGGTCCTGTCTCTGGTTATAAATGTATAAAATGTTATGAATGCCAGTTTCTTCATTTAAGCTTAAATTTCTTCGGCTATGAGAACTAAATCATCTTTGGCTCTTACCTTTTTGTAAGAATTCCATTTTACCAATTGGAATCTTCTGGAATCACTCCCGTCCCCAAATATATAAGCCCAGTGTGTTACTTATGGGACATCTCTCTGTGGGTGCCCAAGGCCTCCTGGCACAATGCTGGGGGCTGCTGGGGAAAGGAGCAGACCAGCTGATCTTCCAGCCCTACAGGTGGTGATTATCTGAAGTTTCTTCTTTACCTTAGTTTGTGTGTGGGGGTGGGGTGCACATGTGCTTGCTCTGGGGACCAAACCCAGGGCATAGTGCAGGCTAAGTATGTGCTTTTCCACTGAATTATAACCCCAGCTGCTACCTTAGTGTTGGGTTCTACAGGCTCCAATTCCACATTCTATGGATGAACTGAGGCTAAGAGACTTGCCCAAGATCTTACAGCCAGCTAGTGGTAGAGCGATATTTAACATGCACCTCTCAACTCTGTGCTCCTTCTACCTCATCTCTCTACTTTTACTCATGATTTAGCTTAGCACTTGTTCCCTCAAGGTCCCAGTGAATGCTGTACTCCCCTTGATAGATTCTTTTCCCTCTTGGAAGAACACCAGAAAGGCAACAGATTGGAGGTATTGCAGCCTGAGACAGTGATCCTGGAAGTAATTTCTCTATGGATTTTCTCAATGATGCACTGTTCACATGCACTGAGAAGTAGAAGAATGGTACCCTTAGACTTCTGGTTGCCCTGTATATCATCCATCTCACTTCTTTCCTTATTTCCAGAATCCATCTACTTTAAAAAGGCCACCAAGAATAAAGGTGTTTCCTGATGTCTTTTGCAGCTAGGCAGGATGCCACAACTAGGTTCTAGCCAATAGGGGAAATACTGTGTGTGCCTTACAGAAAGCGTTCTCACTGGGAGGGAGAACTCCTTCCTGTCCCTTCTTCTATGATGGCTGGAATGTAGGCATGATGGCCACACCCTGAATGATGACCTTGCATCATGAGGTGTAAGCTGCACGCCGACACATACGGGGAATACAAGAGGCTCAGTGAGGCCTCTCACAGGTCCTAGGTGGGTCCAGTGTTTCAGAGGAGAGAAAAACTGCTTCTGCCACCATTACCATTTTTATCAACTCTGTCGTTGGTTATTAGGTGGCATTATTTAATACATCACTGAAGGAAAGAAGCCACTGCCAGTTAAACAGACAACCTTTCCAATTGTATGACACATTCCAATTTCAGAGAAATAAAAGTGGGACAAAAGGATGTGTCTTATTATATAAATGCAGTATTTTGGATTTCTGTAACAGTTGAGCCTAATCCCAACTGATTCAAGAAACATGAAGGAATGAAAAGATTACAAATTCTAAATAAAAAAACACAAAAATCATGTAGAGGGAACAAGTTTCTCTGTAAAAAATGACTCATAAAAGAGAAGTTTCTCTGTAAAAAATGACTCATAAAAAGAGAAGTGACAGTTTAGGGAAGTTTTCTCCTGTGCTTCCCAGTCTGGTTTAGATTAACCTCAGCAATCACCTATGGTGATGTGGACTTGGCCATAAAGTGGGGTGGGACTCTGGGGATAAGTAAACTGCTTTTAAAGTGTAGAAGATGTAAACTTGACAGTTAAACCAGTATGATCTGGCGCACGGGGGCTCCTACTCCTTGACTTCCTCCCTTCCCCAGTTTCTTTTCTGGCATGGTGAGTTTATCACTTGAGCTAAATCCCCAACCCTCCTCACCCCAGTTTTGCAGGGTTTTCCTGGTTGACTTTAAGAAAGGGAGGAGGGGAGTTGCGGTTAGAAGCAGAAAACAGACCAAGACATGCTGGCAGGTGACAGGCTCCCTCTTAGCCAATATCCCAGGGAGGTGCTCAAGGCCCTTCCAGAACTGGGCACTATGAGCTTCCTGATCTACGTCAGGTGGGGCCTGTCACAAGGTGGAGCAGTTTTGGTCCTTGGTACTGACTTTCATCTAGGACAGTCCAATATTAACATACTTGTTGTGACTGATACAGCAAAGAACAATATGACAACAGGAAGTCTGGCTTAATTAGAAGCGATTATAAGATAAAATATCCGTTCCATGAATCAGTAAGATGGGGCCACTTTCATGGGACAGGTCTATCTGATTATTTTAAAGTTAGCAAGTTGTTGCACTGTTACTTATTATTTTTGTGGTGTCAGGGATTGAACTCAGGGCCTTGCACTTGCTAGTCAAGCACTCTAACCACTGAGCTAAGTCCCCAGCTGCACTGTTAAAGAGGCTGTTTCTCCTGTGATTGTGTCTTGAATCTATTAGGACTCCAGGAGCCTTCCCACAGGGTTTGCTGCTACTACGCTGTGGCAACATTACTGACAGTCTACACGTGACAAGTTCTTTCCATCTTTTAATACATTAATTCCATGAGTAGGTAGTGGTTTTACTTTTAGTTAACATAATTCAGGCTTGGAGAAGTTGATGAACAGTCTCATGACAACATAGCTGTTAGGTGGGCTCATGACACTTTAGTTGTCAGGTACTACAGCAACAGCCCAGAAGCTGCAGCTACTGACACATGTAGAGCTCTACTAAAGAACACTCTTCTTCCATTCGTAAGGTCCACCGGCCCCGAAAACGACTGTTCTGAAGGAAAGCCTGTTCTGAAAAAGAGGGGGAAATAGTGGGGGAAAGTGAGAGAGGCACTAGGTAACTATCTCATTACTCCAGGCCATACTTAGATTATATTCCAGCAAGTGTCCAGTGGCCTGTGTAGTAACCTGGCAGCCAGAGACTTGATGGAGGTGCAGGAGCTCCACTGGAACATTCCCAAAGTGGACGAGGTGAGCTGCTGTCAGGTGACTGCCCGTTCCTTATGAAACATGTCACATGATTTTTCACTGATGCAACATCTAATAATAGTATTCAAAAATTTTAGAGATTTTCTGCCCATCTAATTTCATGCGTATACTTTCTTGGAAAGAAAATTTCTACGAATCCTTATTTAACTTTGCCGACATTCTGATAAAACATGTTATAATGAATTGTGGGAATCTCTTTTATGATCTCATGTTACACGTATAAAATTAGCTCAGCTAGCCAGGCATGCTGGTGCATGCCTGTAATCCCAGCACTCTGGGAAGCTGAAGCAGGAGGATCACAAGTTGGAGCCCAACCTGGATAGCTTAGCGAGATCCCATCTCAAAAAATCCAAAGGGCTGAGGATATAGCTCAATGCAAAGGCCCTGAGTTCAATCCCATTACTGGGGGAAAAAGAAAATGTTCGACTACTAAAAGTACTGATCCAATTCTTATAGGACAGATTCTGATCTTCCTAACTTCAGCAAAGTAGATGCCCTACCAAATTTTCTCAGAAACCAAATAAAACTTCACATCCAAATGCAATAGATTTTTCTTTAGATACCAAAGTACAAAGACACCAGACTAAATTTCTTTTAAATTATTTTATTTTTGTGTAAGCTAAAAGGAAATTTACACACTGAAATCTCAAAAGACCTCGGGCATGCACATTAACCTTGTTAGAGGTTCTTCTACATGTCTCTCTTTTTTCCATAGGAATTTCCCCAAACATTTAAAACCCATAGTTTTACTTTATATACAGCCTAAACCATAGCAATCTATGATTATGTCATTTTACACTGTGCAAAATCCTCAAAAACTAGTGGTATGACAGAACAAAAAAAAAAATCAGTAACAATTTCATCATAAGACACTCATATAATTTGGTCCTTCTCTAAATCAAACTGATGTAAAAACAGGCACAATCTCTTTAAATCCCTCCAATCAAGTTCCAACAATGATCTATACCCTATAATAAGAGAGTAATCGATAAAGTACCTTGCAAAAGGTCAAATAGCAATATGCCAGATTGAAAAGATTAAAAAAGAGCCCAAAAATGTTAACAAATCATCACACACACACACACACACACACACACACACACACACACACGCACACACACACGCACACACCAAACAGGGACTTTAGAGCTTATTTATGACAGCAAAAGGAATTAAACACAGGATGTGAAAAATTAAGAGGCCATTCAATGCAATCTGAAAAGACTGAAGGGGATTTCACAGACAGTGGAAATTTGAGTTTTTAATTTTCTTTTTTTATTTCAAAAGTTTTATAAGAAGGACACTACCAGTGTATTTCACAAAGACATAAATGTATACACCCCAGCAACACAAAAAGAATAAATCTTCAAAAATGTTCACCCCCAATTATTTACATTTTTTCTAATATAAATTTAGGACTTCAGTATGTAAATAAATATACATTACTATGTATACCTTTCTAGTGTGGCTTACCAACAAATCAGCTGAACTTGAATTTTTTTTTTTAATTAAGAGCAGATATGCTTTTGATGGCAGGGAAGGGATGGAAGAGAGGAAAAGCAATTGCAACTGTCCAGTTCACAGCCGGTATCAGTCTGCTTGTCCTTGGGAGCTTGCGGAAGGCGTTAACGTGGCTGGGAACATCAACACCTTGGCCTGCATGAAGGTCAAGTCGGGAAGGCTGGCGATCACCTTGATAGCTTCTTCACTCAAGTGTTCTTCTCTTTTTGGTTTCCTATTGACAAATGAAGAAGGACAAAGGTGTTAGTAAGACTTCACTACATGGCAAATGGAAGAAAATCCACTCTGAAGCAAGTAGTTAGCAATTGTGGGACATCTTTTCCTCTGCTGCTTTCTGAATCTTTTAATTCTTCTGTGTTCTGTGCTCCCTGTGCCAGATGCCAAATCTCTTACCAAGAGCAACACATGACCTCTTTTTGTATGTACTCTGAAGCTAGGTATGTGTAAATGCAGATACTTGCAGGTACATGTGTATGGCTCATAGCTTTACTTAAGGGTGGAAACATCTATCCAGACATAATTTTAAAAAGCTATTAAGCACAGTATAGTGCCAAAGCCCTAATAATACTCCTCCCATCTGGATCTCCCCAATCCCCTGCGAAACTACCAAAATTATCTCCACATAAAATGTGTGTGGCACAGGACAGCACAAGTCATTTTGACCTTAGGCTTTCTGTATCTCCAGTGGGGAATTCCAGGAGAAAGACTTCAGCCTAGATGGCAGTGGCATGAAGGCTGGATGCAGGTAGGAAGCCAGGTGAGGCAATCTCCACATCCTATGCACCCAGTAGATGAAGTCTATTTTACTACACCTACTGCCTGTATGAAGCGTAAGCAGTTTGGGACCTTACAGATAGGAAAATCTCTTGGTAAGCTGAGCAATCCTAGTAGGTGAGCTATAGAAAATGCTAACTGTGCCTCACATATGGCTTAAACTTGAGCACAGGATTGTGATCCAAATTGCCCCACCTATGTTAAACTTACTGAAGGAATAGTTACATAGGTTATTAATTTTAGACCAAAGATGATTTCAAATTAACTGTAGAAAGCCCAATTCTCTTTTATGTTAAACGGTGGTTGGTACTCTCTTAGATCCAACACAAGTCATTTCTTCACCTAAATATTTTCTTTGTCCTTTGGACAGAGAATAGGAAGTTGGGGGTGAAGCAAAAAAAAAAAAAAAAGAGGTGTCATTTAATACCTAGATTTTTCTGTTGTTACCACTTTTGAATGAAGGCTGAAATCAGACTTTCCAGAATGGATGAAAAGTCCAATAATGGTCTTCTAGGACCAAAGTCCTTCAATAGGTAAACAACTTCAGGCATATCAGTAGATCAACCAATACTGAGCTCAGTTCTAGGATTTTGTAGAAGAATGAAATAGCAATTCAATATTTTTTGTTTAAAACCTACATTTTCAAATGCATTTAAATGGTACCAATACTGTTAGATGGATGTTTGGTGTGGAACTGGATATCTGTATCATTCCAAAGTCAAACTAGTAATGTTACTTTCTAGCCGAAAGCGAAAAACTGGAACGATATAATGAAGGTCAGCCTCTCCTCAATCTTAGCATCACTAACAATGCAAGCAACTAGATGTTAGGTACCTTCTGATGTGACATGACATTTATGATATAGTATAGCCAAAATGTTAACTCTGCATTTACAAGCCTTTAGATATAATTTATAAGAAATTAGGGGAACAGAAAGCATAGTATTACCTGAAGGAGGCAAACAGACAAATCTAGAGCTTAGGACATTTAGTAGGACAACTGGATGAGTCTTTTAATAGTATTATCATTAAACAGCAAAAGGGATGGGAGAAAGACACTATGTTAGAAGGAATTTAAGTGTCAGAATGGCTAGGTACAACAGTCCTGGATTGAATATTGGTTTGTACAAAGTAGAAAGGACACTGATGGCACGATGTGACTACAGCTGGGTATTTCATGAAATGAAAACTCAGTGAAATTAACAGATATAGATGATTGACTACAAGTGCAGGTTCAATTCAGTATGGACTAAACCTCATTTTTGGTTAAAAAAGGAATACACATGTATATGTGCATGGAAAAAGACTTGAAATAATATTAAGTGACCTGAATGTTAAGAATGTGATACTTTATTTCTAGCTTCTTTTAATATGCCCTACTTCTTCCACAATGAAAAAAAAAAGGCTATTTAAAACAACAAAATTGTACCTAGATGGACTTCTCCACTTGTGGAGTGCAGGTGGCATGTAGAAAAGGACAGCAAAAAAGAAGCTTTTAACTAAGAAACAATTGGTAAATATTAGTCTAGTATTTTGCAGGGAGTCTGGGGATCAAACTCAGGGCCTTGTGCATGCTAAGCAAGTGCTCTACCACTGAGTTAGTCTAGTATTTTTACCCATTGTTTTATTTCACAGCACTACCTTAGGAAACACGAAGTTGTATTTTAAAATTTTAAAAAACTTACATAATTTATAGTTTGTGCATATACTTGTAGTCAGTGTATGTTTATGTGAGCTAGTCTCAGAATGTAAGAAAGAAAAATGCTTGAGGAGAATTTGAAAATAGTTATATCATGACCTTTTCTCAAAGTCAAAGGCAGTGACCTAATTTTGTTCTATATTCTCTCTCAACAAGATTTATCCTTTTTGTCAGAGGAATATAATTGAGTCCAGAAATAAACATCTGTGATCTTTTTTTGTTGTTTGTAAACAAGCATGCCAAGACCTTTCAATGAGGGAAAGAATAGTCTTTTCAACAGTGTCAGGACAACTGGATATCATATACAAAAAATGAATGTGGATCTCCTACCTCACACCATATACAAACATTAATTCAAAATGAATCAAAGACCTAAATGTAAAAGTTGCAACTATGTAAAACTCTTGGAAGAAGACCTAGATGTACATCTTCTGACTTTGAATTAGGCACAGCAACAAAAGAACTTAAAAAAAAATACATATTTATTTCAAAGGATATCAAGAGTAAGGCAATCCACAGAATGAAAATATTTGCAAATGATGTGATAAGTCTAGTATGTACATGTACCAACTCCACATAAAGAATATAAACATGATTGCAAATATGTACAAAAAAAGATGAGGATCAAGAGATGGGTGCTAGAAGGGAGAGGGAAGAAAAGGAACAGGGATAAAAAAGGAATGAAGATGTGTTATGTATATAAGTGTCAACTTCCCACATTGGATGCAAACATTATGCAGCACACACATGTACTAATAAACTTTAAAAAAGGCTAGTAGTCATAATATATAAATAACTAATGAACTGTCTAATAAAAAGGCAAAGGATCTGGATAAATATTTCTCCAAAGAATACACACAAATGGTCAATAAGCACATGAAAAGATGCTCAGCATTATTAACCATCATGGAAATGCAAATCAAAATAGATATCATTTCACACTCACTGGAATGACTATAATCAAAAAGTCAGACAATAACAAGTACTGGTGGGGCTGTGAATAAACTGGAATGCTCATAAATTGGTAAGAATATAAAATAGTGGATCACTCTGGAAAACTCTGGCAGTTCCTCAAAAAATTAAATGTAAGGTGGGTGTGGTGCTGCATTCCTATAATCCCAGCTACCTGGAAGACTGAGGCAGAAGGATTGCAAGTTCAAGGCTGACCCGGGCAACCTGGTGACATCCTGTCTTTAAAAAAGGTACTGGTGGTGGTGGTAGGAGGGCTGAGATATAGCTAAGTGGTGGAGTACCCCTGGGTTCAATCCCCAGCACCACAAAACAGAAATTAAATGTGGATGTAGCAAATCCACTCCCAAGAATTGTAGCAAATCCACTCCCAAAAATTGAAAACATTTGTCCACACAAAAACTTGTACCTAAATGTTCTTAACAGAATTATTCATGGTGGTCAAAAAATGAAAGCAATCTAAATATTCACCAGTTGATTAACAGATAAAATGTGTTATTTTCATATGATAGAATATGATGCAGCTATAAAAGGAACTAAATATTGTGCGTGCTATAATATGGATGAACTTGAAAACACAATGCTAAGTGAAAAAAGCCAGACACAAAAGATCATCAATTGTAGAATTCCATTTGTATGAAAACTAGATGAGGCAAATCCATGCACAGCAGATGAGTAGTTGCTATGGTCTAAGGAAAGGAAGGTAGAGGAGTGACTGCCAATGGATATAGAATATTTTCTGGAGAGGTGTTAAAAGTGTTCTAGAATTAGAGATAATGGTGGCACAATATTGCAAATATACTACAACCAGCTAATTATACACTTGAGAAAGGTGAATTTTATGATATGTAAATTATATCAATAAAAGGGCCAAAAAAAAAGAAAAGATTTATTCCTGCTGGTACCTAGTCCTTTGATTTGAATAAACTTCAGTTAGAAGTCTGTGGCTACCAGCCAGCTGGCCACTCACTGATTTAAATTAGAAAATAATTTTTTCCATATTAGAAAAGATAAGCAATAAGATGGAACTATTTAAAAACTAAAGTGAGAAGGTCCTTCCACAGCCTGTGTACTGCAAAGACAATAGCACGTATGGCTCCTTCTGTATTTCAAGGCTCTTAAAAAAGAGTGTGGGACGTCAGGGCCCAGGTTAAAATACCTGAACCATGTTGTTCAAACCTTTTTACCCTCCAATTCCTCACACAGCTTTTTCAGTCTATTTTCTGAATAGTGTCAACACTCAACAAGATTTTGGTGAGTCTTACTTCGTGTACTTTATTCAAAACAAAAAGGGAAATGAAACAAAATCTAAAAACAACCAAAATGTTGAAAATGCTCTCTGAAACACTCGCCTGTCTCTTCCATGTGCAATTAATGGTTCATGAAGACATATTTCAGAATGACTTTAAATGCTTGTGGAGATTCTCACTTCTCATCATTTACGAATAACATACATTCTTCAAAACAAAACACAAAGTTGGCAACTTGTTTTTGGTTTGTTTTAAATATGAAGCTGGACAGGTTCTGGAGAGTAACTCAATGCAACATGAACACTGCTTCCAGGACACAGGCGATAGATTTAGTTCATTCTTTTAGTTCACAATAAGGAAAAATGAGAATAACCTCAAAGTGATACAGGTTGAGAAAATTTCCTAGTGTTACAGTATGTTTCAAGAATGAGTTCAAAAATTAGAAGAGCAAGCTAAAATGTGGTTTAGAGCTCCTCCTAATGGCACAAAGAATGAATTCTCATCACTGGGACTGCCAAAATCGCAGTTTGGGCAGAGAGACTGAAAAGGTGAGGAAACAGTAATTAGTAAGGTCGTTCCAGAAATCGCAGGGAGAAAGGCCCAGACAACAGAAGCATCATGTTTCTGTAATTAAAAGTCAAATGTGCATATACAGAAAAAAACGATGAGAAATTTATATGAAGTTTCAAACTGGGTGTGGTAGCACATGCCTGTAATCCTAGCACACTAAGGAGGCTGAGGCAGAAAGACTGCAAATTCAAGAACGGCTGGGCAACTAAGCAACTTAGTGAGACCTCTTAAAATAAAAAGGCAGGTGGGGGCTGGGGATGTAGCTCAGTGAGAAGGCCTTGGCTTCGCTCCCCAGGAAAGAATTTCAATTTGAAGACATATGTGGAAAGAGGATAAAATTACAAAGCAAGCATGAAGTCCAAAATAGCTGTAGCTGTAAGTATGTTCATTTAACGGGAATTGCAAGTGGTAGACCACGATAATATGGGGGCAATGAGTACAATGGGGAGAATCGGTGAACAAAAGGAACTGTATGCTACAAATCTGTTTTTATGAAAAGTTAAGGGTGTTGGGAGGGGCAAGATATGCTTGTAATCCCAGCATTCTGGGAGGCTGCCTGGGCAACTTAGCGAGACTGTTTCAAAATAAAAAATATAAAAGGCCCTGTGTTCAATCCTTAATATCACAAAAAGGAAGAAAAAGGGTATTACAGTTATAAAATGAATAAAAATAGCTTTTCAAAATTATATGTTATTAATTTTTTTTTTTTTTTTTGAGACAAGGTCTCACTACGTAGTCCAGACTGGTCTGGAACTCACTATGTAGCTCTGGTTGGGCCTGTGACAATCCTCCTGCCTCGGCCTCCCAAGTGCTGGGATTACAGGCGTGTGCTACCACACCTGGCTTCAAGCTAAAATTTTAAAACAAAGCATTTATTATTCACAAAAGGGGGGAAAATAATTTTCTACAGAATAAGTAATTTTATTTTAAAAAACATAATATGAAAGAAGACAAAGACTAGTGGACATAATGTGTAAAAACCAATTACAAATTTAAAATGAATAGACCCAAGAGGAAAAAAAGTTATAATATGCAATTTCAGAAGAAATGCAAACAACCAATAGACACTTTGAAAATTGCTAAATCTCACTAATCTAGTCTAGTGATTAGGGAAATGCCAGGTGAATCAAGAGGTTGACATTTTTCATTCATGAGATTGACAATATAAAATGCCAGTGCTACAGAATTGCTCTACAACTCTGCTGACGGGAACATAAATGGTTACCAGCATAGAGCAGTTTGGAGGTGTTTTTAAATTTTTATTAGTACACGTTTACAGTACATATGATTATACTAATTGTGGTAAGTTGTTACAGGTACATAAACATCTTAATTCTTTTTACTTCCACTCCCTTTCCCCTCTCTCCTCCCTCCCTCCATCTGTGGGTCCTCTTCCTATTTACATTAAGATCTATCTCCCTGTTTCCCATTACTTACCTTTAATTTTGCTCTCTAATTTAGTTATACTTTGAGTTTCTCATGTAAGAGAGACTATGTGATATTTAACCTTGTGTATCTGATTTATTTCACTTAACATTTTGGTCTCAAGGTTCATCCATTTTCCTACAAGTGACTCACATTTATCTTTATAGTTGAGTAGTATTCCACTGTGTATAAATACCATATTTTCTTTATCAATTTATCTGTTGAGAGACATAAAGGCTGCTTCTAAGATTTAGTAATTATGAATTGTGCTGCTATAAACACGTGTATGCATGTATCAGTGTAAGACAACATCTTTAACTCTTTTTGAAGATACCTAGAACAGGGAATAGCTAGAGCAAATGAAATTTCCATTTTTGGTTTTTTGAGGAGTCTGATTTTGAATTTAACATGTAAATGGCATGTATCTATTCAAGAGAAAACGATAATACTCTCTCAAAGTGGGCAACAGGTAAATGTTGATGAATATGATTTGGAAAGCATAGTTGGCATGCCAATCAACCTGTATTTGCTCTTGCAGTAGTGATTGCCAGGCTCATAATGATTACATTTCTATCGGGAGCTGGTTTATTCTTGTGGTTAAAATAACTATGTAAAACTAAAGGTCTCCTCAATCCTATACGTAAGGCCCAAGTGACAATCCTTGTCTTTGGTTCCAAACTGGGAGATAACTGCTCTTCAAGGCTGTGTTCCTAAAGAGGCTCCCAGGAAGTTTCTTGGTAAAGGAAGGCTTCCCATCCCAAGTCAGAAATGTGCATCAGTGGAAATTAGGAAAACACTGCAGAAGAGTGACTACACTCTATCTCATCCTGGAGAAGAAAAGATTAGACTAGGAAACTAGGCATTCCCAAAGACGATTTTGATAATTAGGAAGGGCAAATGGGCAATGTTTCTACAACGGCTTCATGACCTCCATAGTTAATCAGAATTATTCTATACAATACAGGGGGGGAAAAAGAAAAAGGAAAGCACATCTGATGGCTGGAGATGTAGCTCAGTGGTGGAGCACTTGCCTGGACTGCATGAGGCCCTGGGTTCAATCTCTAGTAGCGCAAAAACAAAAACAATTTGTCAATCCCTCCCAGTTTCTCTGCTCTAAGAAAGTTCGTAAACATAATTTGATTTTATATATACAAAAGTGAATTTTAATACACTGAAATACTGCCAACTTACATGCTTTTCTCTTTGGGCTGTTTTTACTCAGAATTCAACATCAGGGTGTAATTAACACTAGCCATTTACCTGGTAGATGTACTCGTCTTCTCTACTGTGGACATGAGTCTTGCAAATGCATCAGTCACTTTGAGGCTTGAGGTGGAGATTTCCAGCTTAGAGGTTGTTAACTCATACAACTCTGGATCCACACCTTACAGTATAAAATGATAGTCAGTGAAAGCAAGCTGCATGGGTTCCTCAATTACCCATAATACACAACGTGTTAGCAATATTCTATAAACATCTGAGTCTGTTATAAGCACAACATAACCTTAGAACACTGTAATACCGTGTTTATTTTTTAAATTATAAACTCTCCTTTTTGGAATAAATATAATTAATCTAAATTCATGTAGCAGATGACTCCCAAACACTTCTAAAATTTCTATCTTTTGTAGAAAACTCCCTCAGTTTTGGATTAGTGTGTAATATAAAAATTATCAATGTTTTATAAATGGAACGCACATAATTTGTTAAATGACAGTCTTAATTTTTAAACTGCCCAATAAATCTCACCCTTTCAACCTTCTTCTTTCCCCAATTCCCAACCATTTCTCATCATTTTCTTCCACAGTAAAAGATTTGGAAATTAATATAAAAATCTCGAACATGATAAATGATATTATGACTACCTAAGGACATGAACTAATATGCAAAGCATCCAATTATTACTAAACAGATACTACATTATTTTTTAGGTAAAAACCAGGGAGAGTAAAACATTTTCAAGAAAAAGTGAATGTATTACTTTTGGATAAAGTGGAAATTCTTATCTCTAAGGTTAATTATATTTCTATAGTCTTGTATCTGAATGTGGTAGCCAATAGTTCAAACATCTAGTCAGAATAATTCGAAAGAGGCTGAGTTAGAGCATTAGATTTATTGTGAAAATCTACCTAAAACAATTCACCCTACCTGATTTCACTAAAATAAACAATTTTTTTTGGTTTGTTTTTGGTGCTGGGGATTGAATTCAGAGCCTTATGCTTACAATGCAAGCACTCTAACCATTGAGCTAAATCCCCAGCCCCATAAATAATTTTTTAATATTTCCCACGAAATATATACAAAATATGGACAAGTTGAAATTTTTAAAAAAGTTAAATATTTTAAACTCAAGCTAAACTTTGGATATTGAAGATACTCAGATTAAAAATGTATTCCTAATCCTCCTGTATTGTTAATACTATGCTTGGTACCAGCAAACTAGAGCAGAAATTTTAGTAATTTCAGGATATAAGAGAAAATCAGACTATACAAAAAGAAAGTTTTATAGCTTAATTTGTTTGTTTCTTGTTTTTCTGTTTGTTTTTTTTCCCCCAGACAAGATCTTGCTATGTTGCCTAGGCCGGTCTTGAGTTCCTGGGTTCCTGGATCCTCCTGCCTCAGCCACCTGAGTAGCTGGGAATAAACGGGAACACTATTGCGCCCAACTAATTATTACAATTCTGAAGAAAGCCTGAAAGATCAGGTAAAATTATAATAATGCATATAGCTGGATTATCCAGTTCTCTTTTAGGCTATTTCAAGGTTAAGAAAAAGAAAAAATCCAGAATTGCCTTCTATTAACCAACTCTACAGCATATATAAACACAGATCTCAGATGTTCACAGAAATTAAGCAAAAGCAGCTTCCACAGTTACCAAGTCCAACAAGGGAGGAAGGCTATAGAAAATGTATGTTGACTCTCACAAGTTCTGAATATTTCATTAAGGTATACTTTAAAAACTTTTGTTCTTCTATAGTAAGTATATGAGTTGCAGTTAAAATGTAAAAAATTATAGATGTCTGTCATGGGACCAAATGAACCCAATACACTTCCTTCTTCTGCTGTTAAAGGTTAGATTCTGAGCAACTATAAAATTAAAGCTGATGTCTAATGTACAATGTAGAAGAAACACTGCAATCTGATGGGCAACAGGAAAGTGCTAATAAAAACTTGGTTTGGGTATATAAAATATTGGTCACTTGGCCGTCAAACAGTAGAGTGGCAGATTAAAAAAAAAAAGACAGCTGGATACGGTAGTATATGCCTGTAATCTGGGAGGCTGAGGTAGGAGGATCACAAGCTCCAGCTCAACCTGGGCAACTTAGTAAGATCCTGTCTCAAAAGTTAAAAATAGGGCTGAGGATGTAGCTCAGTATGATGGTCCTGGGTTCAATACTCAGTACCAGGGAAAACAAAAATCAGAAACTACCCTCCTTTTCCAGCCTAAAACAATTACTTCTCTAAGATCCAACTCAAATCTACCACACTGTTGCTAAATTTTTTTTAGAAACAAAGCAACTACCTACTATACACTAAAAATCAGAGAGTAATTTTTAAATGAAATTTTTTTAATAGAACCTTAATGAGGCACAGTTTAGTTACATAATTAAAGCTAGCCAACCAAGTTCTATGCCAACCTCCTAAGAATCACACACAAAATAATTAAAAAACTGCAAGTTAAGACAAAATGACTTTCCCAGAAACAAGTCAGAAAAGGTGCAAGCAAGTGGTGAAATGGAATACTAAAAGGTGTTGATACCTGTAGCTTGATGGTTTTAACAAAACCCAATAGCAATAAAAAGCCAAAGCAAATTTATTATAATCAAATTTATACAGCAGCTAGAGCATATTAATGAAAATACTGAACAAAGTAAGATCCCAAAGTAATGAGCACTACATTTGACCATGCTGATTTCATTTCCATTATAGCTCTAAGCTTCTGAAACCACTCTCTCCTCTTGGAGCTGTGTACACTAAGCCTGATTATCGGGTCGTTTCTGCACTTCTTTGTATGGCCAGGTTATTTATGTGCCTATGAATGGTTTTTAAATGAGTCTGGAATGTAAGCAAAAATTAAACCAGGTCTCAAGGTATCCTCAAAGAAAAGGTGACCTCATTTAAATTATACAATTTGTGACAAAACAACGCTGAGACCAAATTTATAATTTATAATGGAAGATTGGTAAACAACTCTTAAGAATATAGAAGTGAAGGGATTAGGGATTTAGCTCAGTGGTAGAGTGCTTGCCTAGCAAGTGCAAGTCCCTGAGTTCAAGCCCCAGCACCTCCCCCAAAAAAGAATACAGAAATGATATAAAATTTTTGGTTGCCCTCCCACTCCCATTGAGTTCTGTATTATGAAATGTTAGACCACTCTAGTTTGCTCAGATCATTCCACAGATGGATATATTTATAAGTAAATAGTAAAAATATCTTCTTGAAAATTAAAAAAAAAAGACACAGATTGGTTTTTCATATGCTTCCAAAATCTTAAAAACAATGAAAATGACAGTCCGGGGCTTAGGTTTGAAGAATCCAATCATTCTAGACTGGAGGACCTTGAAGCTTCTCTGCAGCAAGATCAGATTTCCCTACAAGATCTAAGAGAAGGGCATGCTGGGGTCCCGGGCTTACCCTTAGCTGATGCTATTGATCCTCCCACCCCATCCCAATATCCTATCATGGTTCCTAAACTGTTAGAAGTAGGTGACTGGGTTATCTAGTGGAATAGAACAAAACAAGCAAATTCTCAGGAACCAGGTTGGCTGGGAAACGGGGCAGAGAGAGGGATGCCTACTATGTGTTATGAGTTCTGGCATCTATATTAATACCCCAGCGGTCATTGGTGATCAATAGGCATGATTACCAGGATCACAAGTTGGGATGGGATGACAGGGACTCATTAAAAGTCATATTAAATAAAATGTAAACATAAAAATGCCATTATAATTTTAATATTTTATTCAGTTAAAAAATGACAAAAATACATTAGTCCTTTGGTCCATGAACTGAACTTTCACAGGGCTGAACATTAATTTAACAGGCACTCCAGTAAGTTTTAATTTCTAGCTTTTAGTATCTCATAGCAATTATTTTCTACTACTAACTTTTGTTAACATTTTTTTCTCCATGGAAAACTAACAGTACACTTTTGATTTAAGGGCTACATAAAAACATTGAAGTTCTATATGGGACTATATAACTATGTGCTAGTCTCTAACATTCTGGAACCTAATGACCAGGACATATTTAGCAGCACTAACAAACAACTAATTAAAATGCTAGAATTTGTAAAGGTTGTATTATTACAGGTACTACAACATAAAGCCATCTTTGTGTATTAAAATATTCTTGTATCTCTAAATTTTTTTCAAATGGCTTTATACAATGTTTTTAAAAATAAGCATAAAAATATCAGTTTTTCCATGTAATGGGAGGGGGTCCTGCTTTTAACTGTCTAAGGATATTAGGGCTGCTTTACTCCTAGAAACTACTGTCAGGTGTGAATATTATGCTCTGAAAATGTTTGCTTTAAAATATATTTCACCTAAGTCACTTGTAGTAGTCAGGTATTAGAAAATAGCAAGAGTAAAGAGAAGTATTTAAAAAGAAATTATAGAGAGTACAATCTACTTATTTCCTTGTTTATAGGAAAGTCAAGTGTTGTGGTCATGCTTTTAGTAAATTAACTAGAATTGTGGTTTTAACACTCTGCTGACCTGGGATTGTGGTGCTGCTGCTAGAGCTACTGTCATCCACGGGCCCAAAGAAATCAAGGTTCAGAAGAGTGGAACCTCCACTAGCTTGAAATTCAGTGACCGTGTTGGTAGGCAGCCACACAGAAGGTAAGCCAAGGGAGGAGGGGTTATGTATAAAAAGGGGTAAGACACACACTTGAACATGCAGGTTATAATTAGTAGTCATCACACATTTTAAAAATCAACATTAAAACAATGTGTACAGTATTAGTTTTTCATTACTAAGGACATCTTTAAAGAAGCAATTTAATTCAATGTACATTTTCTCATGTACAATGTAAAGAATATAACACTTAGTAAGGTTTTAGTTAGGAGTTCAGTTCTTTCAATCAAAACTGGAAGCCATACCAGAAAGACCGAGGGGAAAGCGTACCCGTTAAAGGGAAACAATACTTTTAATGTCAACCCAACATGAAATCAATGTACATTTCCAAATCAATCTCTCATGTTAGTAATGTTGGTTTCTAATTAATGATAAATGACAAAACTGTCAGTTTCAGACACGCACCAATACATTAACTTAAACATAATAAGGAATGTCATAACTGCCCTACCCTGATGTGCAACCTCAAGCTGTACTGTTCCCCTTTAACTCTGAAACAATCAGAAATAGTATACATTTTAAAGAAGTTGTTTGTTAATAAAAAGCATGATTTGACTGAAGACACCAGACAACAGCAAAAGGTGCATCCAGGCTTTCCTTCAGCACTATATTATTCAGTTGGATGCCTTCCAGATATCCTAGGACCCCAACTGTAAGGCAAAACTGAGTGTTTTAGGCAATGGCAATAAAAACTGCCATTGAGATGACGATGACAGGTGTTCTGCTAGACAACAGTTTTAATAACTTAAGCACAGGAGTGGGAGCAATTATGTCTCAGGGTCCACTGAAAACTTGTGAATGCTAGAAACTAGCATTGTATGTTAAAGACCCCATATTACTAGAAGTTACTCCTCTTTTCAGCATTTTCTTTTAAAAACATAAGCAAAACCAATGCTCTCTGGAACTGCCTACAAGCATTTCAAGATAAGTTTTAGAAAAGGATCATGAAAATCATTCATTTTCCATATGCATATAAGTATGCTATAAAATATTATTAAATCTGAAAACTACTTCAAGTCAATAAATATGGATTTATTTGCACATTGTTTTTGGTTAAATAATTGTGCTTTGTGTTTCAAGCAGCCTCTAGTCACAAGACTTTGCATCCAAGAAAATTCCATAAATTAAAACTACAGAAAAACTTTTCAATTAAATAGGTCCTAGCTAAAATATCATCTAAACTGTCTAGATATTTGTAAAAAATAAAGCTTATTTTTTACTTAAGAAACTAAAATTTTGCCTTGCTACTACCTATATCTGGACATTAATACTGTTGATAATAGTAACAGTTTTGTTTCTTAGGCAATTACTATTCAGAAAGAAAGCCTGAATTTCCAAAGATAAGAAGTTATGTTCAAACAAAAAAGGAAATCAGCAGAGAGAAGTTTGTCTGAACTTTGTAGCTTTCTTAACTCTAGCTCTGGTGCTAGAGGCTCTACGGAGAGACGTACCATCTAAAGGGTTAGTAAGGCCACTGCTACTCCAGTCAAACTGGACGGGTGGTAGAGACTCCTAGAGTTGAAACCAAAAAATCAAAATTAATCAGTACAGGTTGTAGCAACATGAAGAATTCTTAAAAAATAAACAAAAAATAAAAATTATTACAGCAAGACCACTAGGCAACAAAGTACCCAAAGACAAAATTGGGATAATTTATAATTTTAGAAAGTAACCTGCAAATATTAACAAAAACTGAAATTGCAAAATTTACACACTGTATAGTTCATTGACATTAAAAATGTTGTATCTGAGAAATGGAATTATCCTTACAATTTTTAATGTTTATGGCTGATTCCATACCAAGATTTCAAGTTCTCAAATCATATTTAATTATTAGCTTGATTACAAGAAAAACATTTAAAAACTTGATGTTTTTTTCACTCAAGAGTTAAATTTACCTTAAGTGACTAGTCATTTAAATTTCTTAACAGATAAACTACAATGCAACAAAGAAGGTACTATACTGAACGTGAGATTTGGGTTACTTAAGGCAGAGCAACCACTAAGTAACTAGCTATATGACCTTGTGGGACTCGGTTAATTTACCTGGTCTCCTTAGATACAAAATGAAAAGGCTCAAAGTTCAGTGTCTCTAGTTCTTTATAATTTTCTAAATTGTAAAAGATCTACATATTTTAGTGTTGCTTTGATATATTTATTTAAATCAACCTCTGATGTAGCTATTACTTACAATCAGATATCAGAATTTAATTTTTAAAATACACTAAAAATTCTCAGAATGGATTGGCTATCCTAAGTTTCATATAAAGATAAAATTAGCAAACGGCAAACATAAAATATAAAGCAGTTCAAAAAAAGAGCATTCATTTTTCTTATCAAGAAAAGTTGTTGGTTTTGTGTTTCTCTTGTTTGGGGGGCTGGTGCTGAGAACGGTTATGGTAAAAACTGTGTTGTATTAGATTTTTAATATCAAACAGACCACTATCCCCTTTTTTGGTACTGCTTACCACTGTGCTTTAGTGTTAAGGCAGGCTTTATTAAAACTTTATATTCTTTTTTTGGGGGGTAGGTAAAGATACTATTTTGTTTTGTGTAAGATAGCAGCATGAATTGCTTATTTTGGAAAGTCTAATCCTGTATCATAATAAATTTGGTAATAGATAAACAATGATAGGCAAATTACGTACGCAATTACTAAAAACAGGTCTAGCCTGAGGTTGAGGGGAAAGATACAAACCAAGTAAAATGCTAACATTGGAGGGGGCCAGGGATAAAAGATGGTGGGAAAAAGCAAGTTCCTTGTGGAGTGAAAGAATTCTGTATATTGATGATGGTGGTGGTTCCCTAACTCTACCCATGTGATAAAGTGGTACAGAACAATATACACACACATTGCACCAAAGTAATAGTCCTTGTTTTTACACTGTATTATTAGTATGTAAGATGTAACTGGGAGGACACTAGTGAAAGGTACAAAGGACTTCACTATATTTGCAATGTCTTGTGCATTTATAATTATTTCACATAAGTTGAAAAATAAGGCTTGTGAAAACCTGTTTATAACCTGCAAGATTAATAAACGTTTAGAAAAGGTCAGTTTTAGTTGATCACAAAATGAATATGAAACATTCCAGGAGATTCAACTTATTCTACTTTTGGATCAGTTAGACCATTAGAGGTAGTATATTAAAAAATGAGTAATTAGATAAAACCTAGGTTTATGCAGTACAATACTTCTGGATAAATTGGGCAAACTCTATCTAAACTATCTAAATGATATCAAGTAGCAGTGGTGCTTAGAAATAGTTCAGTGGAATTTTCACTTTTCATACAGGTATATGGCATTTTGAGGACATAACCAAAATTAGAATAATGAGGTACTAAAGTGAATTCAGTAGAAACAAAGAAGATGAAAAACAAAATACCTAAGCAGGAAAAGGCAAACTAAGAACATTCACAAGTGAGGCAACTCAGAGAGAAAGCACTGGAATGAAGCATTTTAAAATAACTTGAAGCAATGTGGTATGAATGATTCTGCGGAGACAACAGCACTAAGGAAACAAGGTCAAATAAAAAAACAAAAACATGGAGATTGGAGACAGAAGATTTGGATTCTAGTTCTAGTTATACACTTGATGATAGTCTTTCCAAAATGTTTCTTTTTCTCTTTAATTAAAAAAAAATGGAGCATAGAACTAGACAATGGTTTTATTTTCTTCTAGCTTTAAAATTCTGATTCAGAACTAAAATAGTCCCATCAAGCAGGCTAAGAGAGGAAGCTGCTAGTAGTGATTAGCTGTTTGATAACTGGTAGTGAGAAAATTCACTGTGTTGCAGTGAATAAAATGTGGTTTAAGTATTATTTTTTTTCCCCCAGTCCTGGGGATTGAACCTAGGGCCTTATGCATGCTAGGCAACTGTTCTATCCCTGAGCTACATCGCAGCCTTTTTAAATTTTGAGAGTCTTGTTAAGGTGCCCTGGCTGTCCTTAAAACTTGTGGTCCTCCTGCCTCAGCCTCCCAACTAGATGGGATCAGAGATGTGCACCACCACACTCAGCTTCTGATGTTAATCTTACTATCAGTAATGGGACATGAATAGTGACACCTTGAAATTCAGTGGATAAAGATAAAACTAAAAACAACCAAAAGGTATCAGTGCTAATTTTTACAGTTGAGCCATGTTTTCAGGTAAAAGTATCTTAGGAAAAAAATACCATTAACAGTTATTAATAAGCCTTTAACTCAAGAGATTGTCATGGTTACAATACTGACAAATTCAAGCCAATTTTGGGGAAAAAATATGCACAATAAAACTTGATGAGTACCAGAAATTGGGATAGAATAGGCAGACCCAAAGCACATAGTCATAATGGGAATTATACAACTGTGTTAAGTTTGAAAGCTACCATTCAGTAAGGCTTTAAAAAAGGTAATATGTTTTATGGAAAACAAAAAAAAAAAGAAAGATGGATGTGCTGAACCAGATCTTTCCTAACACAATTTGCTATGCTTCTAGCACTACAGGCTGTTTCATCTGAGAAATGAGTACTGGGAAGTACTCATATGAGTACTTATGAGTGCTATAAGTACTCATATGAGTACTCTATGGCCAAAAAAATTACATATATAGAGTATGCCAAGACTAGTGATAAATACCACTTTATATAAAGAAAATCTTTATACTGCATCTCAGATGTGTAACTATTTAACCCAAATCAGAGGTACAGAGCCAAGCAAGGATTTTGTAATTCAGTGACAGATCACAAAATTACTATATATGTTATTTATTAGGTCATCTGGAATATGCTTTCAGTTAAGTCTACATTAAATAAGAAAGATGACAAAGGATGCTGTATGAATATAACAAAGTATATAATAAGATCAAATCAAAATGGGTCAAAAATGATAACCACCGATTCCAGTAAAATGTGCACTAGCTTATGTGGCTATGAGGATTTAATTAAAGGGTTGAGGAAAAGGGAAAGGAGGCAAGAAAAAGTTTGCAATAAATATCTCCATGAGAAAGCTTCATTTTCAGTAAATAAACCAAGTAGTCACTTTCCTATACCTAATCTGTAGGAATAAGAATGTTGATGGAAGTGTAAGTGGAAATGGGCTACGAGACATGAAATTTTGGAATCTGTATAGATAAGGAAGGCACCTAGCAGCAATTAATAGCCAGGGGGCAATATGAGGGCAAGGAAAGTAACTAAGGACCGATTCTACCTCCTGAAGCATTTTGCCTAAGCCACCTATCAGTGTCCAACTATCAGTAAAGCCAGTCATTGTATATAATAGGCTCCCCTGCCCACTAATTATCGGTAATAAGCTTGCTATAAAGTGATGTTTAAGCCATGACCAACAATAAACTACAGTGGTGCACAGCAATAACAATTAAATGTTTCTTGAAATACAGTGAGAGTACTGGGCTTATACTTTACAAATTATTTTTATAGTACGTTCTCCAAAACACTAGTACTACAGGAGTTAAGATTCCCTTCACTCACCAAAGGTCCTGAAGCCAAGTACATTTGAGAATAAATTAAAATTTAATAGGATTATTTACTGTGGGACTCTTCAGAACCCTTAATGTCTCTGTTGTGACTCTCCAAGGGTAATTATAGTGTTATGATATGAAGTACAGTAAATTACTTTACCCTGGAACATCACTTTAAGAGACCACTGCTGGGGATTAGTATTCAATGAGCATGTATTTTGGGAAAGGCTGTACATTTTTGTGTTAGATACAATTGATGATATTTAAGGTCAAGAAATGACATCCAAGTCAGGAACATGGTTTGGAAATGGTAATGTTCGTGTAAAAAGGTTAATTTTCTAAACAATGTTTAACAAGCACTGAGTCAATTTCTAATTTGATGTGGGAAGAATAAGCAAACCAAATTGGCTTATTTTTTTTCTCAGATAAAAAGTGAAAGAAAAGACTTTAATATTAAATATACTGGACTGAAATAAAATTTGTGCTTAAATGTGCCAGAGGTAAAGAACAAAAAAAGTAAGCCAGCTTTTGTTGCTTCCTAAAAATTTCAGAGGATTCCACGAAAAACATACCACAGCAAACTTGAAGGGCTGGTATAAATGCACTGTCTCCCATTATTTTTAAAAATCCAGCACTTACCAGATTTGTTTCAGTAATTATGATCATACAAACTGCAAGAGACTGCAGAAATACCTAATACATGCTCTTCGTTTTTAGATCAAGAGACTAAGGCTTGGACTTGCTTAAGCAGTTACAATCACCCTGTTCTCAAATTGTGTATTTGAACAAATTATAGATAATTTGTTCACTATATTCCAAGGGATATTAGTTAACAATCAAAATCATGTCTATCATCAAATCAAGTTTTAAAAATACAAAACTGAAAGTTATATTAAGGAAAAAAATCAGTGTATGTGCAGACATGTGTCTAGACATGCATAAACATATCTCTACCTATATGGATATTTTTACCTGGAACTGATCAGATGTACATGTGTTCATCTCTGGTGTCATGGTGGTTGTCTGACCAATGGAAGCAATTTTTTCTGCTGCAGATAGTGGTTTCAATGGTTCCTTGGTGGGCTCTAACATACCCTGCAAAAGGCACATTAATCATTATTCAGGGAGGATTAGCTCATTAACTTTATGAGAGAATTAATCTAGGGGAAAGAAGAGGAAGAAAGAAAAACCCCAAGTCATTTGGAAAGTACTAAAGACAAAAAGAGACCGTCTGAAATTTCATTTACAGAAAATCTTATAGTAACATAATGGGAACTATTTCATGGTAACTTTTAGAATCAAAGGTTTTTGAAGCAAGACCTTGCATTTAAAAGCAAATATCTTAAGAGTATAGTTATTTCTATTACACAAAGATATTAAATGCAACTTGGGAGGGGGGGTATGGTAGGAATACAATGATTTATCACATCTAGCTTCTAACAATCCAACATTTTTATGATTAAAACTGAAATTGCAGAAAAGGGCAAACTTCATACATAGTGATGTCCGGAGAAATGACAGCTGATTCTGAAACATGCCATATAATATCATGATATTGATCTGTATCTATCTATACACACACACACACATATGTATATATATATTTTTTCATTTTCTGAGACAGGGTCTTGCTATGTAGTTCAGGCTGGCCTTGAACTCATGGTGATACTCCTGCCTCAGCCTCAGCCTCCTGAGTACTCGGACTACAGATGTGCACCACCATGCCTAGTGATGGGTATCTATACATTCTTTAGTGTGATATTTAGTGTTTGATTCTGAATACCTAGTTCCACTAAGGCAATGCGGTACTTTTGTTTTTGCAGTACTGGTATGGGACCTACGGTCTAGTGCGTGCGAAGCCAAGACTTACTGACTAAGAAAACTCTGGATGTGATCTCCAGTAATCTGTGTTTTAATAAGTGTGCCAGGTGACTCGTGATGACTTCAGGTACTATCCCTCCAGAAAAGATCAAAGATTACTGAATAGTGGGAAAAATTCAGGTAGCAATAAAATTTCATATTAAAAAGAGTAAGTTTCTAAATGAAAGACATCACAGGATGGACAGTTATATTCACTAAATAAACTTCATATTAAATATTGTAAAATTATCACTAATGAAGGTGATAAGGTAGAAAGTGTAAGCCTTAGCCTCTAACTCCTCATAAATCTCAAAGAACCCAGTAAAGTGCTGAGGTTATACATATGCATAAGTAGATCACTGCCCCCAGCATCCTGGTCCTATCTGGACCAGGACAATCTAACACCAACCATCTCTGGAGTGCTACTCCTTGGGGAAAAAAATCCAAATAACCAAAAAGTTAAAGAAATATAGTAGGTTGTATGTTCCTCCAACAGAAGAGAGTGCAGGGATCATTAAGGTGTTTTGAAAATGCAAGACAACCATTTTGAAAGGAGCAGAAACTGACAAGAAAGCCCAAGCACAGAAAATGCCACGTAGCTGCAAAAATAAAACAAATTGAAATGTTCCAATTCAATACCAGTAATTAGTGTTTATTTATGAAAAAGGTTTGTAGATGAAAGAGGTGAAGTTCCATAGCAAATGCACTTTCACATATACTCGAGTAGTAAAATTTAAATTCAGTACCAAGAGTTCCTTATTTTTTTCTTTCATTCTTAAAGCACTTTTTCTTTATTTCCAAGTGATTGATTATAATATTTTTAGCTCCACAGGATCTTTTTATTCACCAATAACTCAATGACACACCAAAAAACACCAACATCAAACTTTAAAATGTGATTGGGTATTGATAAAGAACAGAATGAAAATGCTTCAGTTTTCTGGGACTACCTGGCATATCTGAAAAAACAAAATTTAATACATTAAACATATAAATGGAAAACTGAAGGATGAATTATGTATCCTGCTGGCTCATTTCCATTTACTATAATTTGGTATTTCCAAGCTTTCATGTGCATCCGTAGCCTCAGTATTGAATTATTTAACATTAATAACTGGAGTAAAACAAATATCTTTAAGCCTTCAGGTATTTCAGCTTCTTGTTGCGGGGGGTGGTGCTGGGGATAGAACTCAGGGCCTTGAGCTTGCTAGGCGAGGACTTTAACCACTGAGCTAAATCCCCAGCCTCAGCTTCATTTTAAAAAGGAAAAAAAGTTCTTCAAAGGTGCATTTTTACAGAGTTGTAAATACTTATGTTACCAAAATAAAAAAATTTTCACTCTAAAATGAAACAGTACGTATAATTAATGAAAAATGTCCTGAGACAAAGAAGTATATGACACTTATATATACACACCCTTAAGATTCCAACACGAAATACCTCTTAACACTTCTATGTCATGCTGTGTATGACGATTTTACAGAGTAAATGCAGTAATGATAAATACATGCAGAGACATTTTTGTACTTACCAATCCTGCTGCATACATGGGCACTATAACAGGCTGCTTCTTATTGCCAGTGAAGAGCTACAAATGTGAAAGCAAGAACATATATTGAGAGAAAAATTTAGAGATGTTCTGTCATATAGTGAAAGTCTCTTAAAATGTTTACAATGCTTTATTACGTACATTGTAAATAATGAATTGAATAAACTGTTAAATTGCCTATAAGGTTTATATATATATATATTTTTTTTTTTTGGTGCCGGGGATTGAACTCGGGTCCTTGTGCTTGCAAGGCAAGCACTTTAACCACTGAGCTAAATCCTCAGCCCCCTATAAGGTTATATATTTTTAAACCTCTTACTCCAGTTCTTGTACAGGTATGGGAAACCTTAAAACAACTTTTCCTAAAAATAAGAAATAGTGCTTAGAGAAACACTTAAGTAACCGATGTTTAAAAGTTGCCATATTTGAAATAAATGAACATTTAAACCAACTAATATTTATTTTTCTGAAGAAGTAGCTTATCAGAGATTGAACAGAAGTATACAAATTTTTTTAAAACATCCATAGGTTCATTAAAGGATTTTTCAAAATACTAACAAACTCACAATGTTTCGAGTGTCTATTCCCAAGGAACACAAAAGCTTCTTGTTGCTATGGGAGCCACCCCACTGATATCTCAACCCATGTGCATCATGGATATCCTGTAGCTCAGACCACACGTCCAGCAGTTCCCTGCAAAGAACATGATGAAGATACCAACAAGTTACTTGAGAGCTTTTACCATGAATTCTTTTAATATGACTATGACATATTATACTTTTCAAATGAACTTGTGTCTAACATAAGTTATACCACTGTTACCTGAATGAAATAAAGAGCCAGAATTTAGTCATTTAAAAACTAAGTTAAACTCTTAAACAATATGAACCTGTATTATTACTTTTGTATTATCCAAGGGAAAAAACTTCAAAGGAAGAAATCACTCAGCATTCTGCCATCTTACTACAGGTATGATTTGTGTTTTCTTGGGGTCTTGATCCACAAACATACAGTTGCAATTATAGCATTTATACAGTTTTCTATTCCTTTTTCAGATTTTAAGCATGTCCTAACTTACATATGTAAAGTAGCTGCCCTTTATCTGTACTTTGACTTTCTATGGTTTTAGTTACCTGTGGTCAGCGATGGTCTGAAAACATTAAAGGGAAAATTCAGGAAATAAATAATTCCTAAAGGGGTTGGGGATTTAGCTCAGTGGTTAGAGTGCTTGTCTTGCAAGCGCAAGGCCCTGAGTTCGATCCCCAGCACCAAAAAAAAATTTGGGTGCTGTTCTGAGTATTCACCTTCATCTTAGCATATAGTTATTGTATCTCACATTGTCAAGAAGAAAGGTAAATACAGTACAGTTAAGATACTTTGAAAGATTATTCATACAAATTTTATTACAACATATATCTCATCAGTTGTTTTACGTCTCTTATTGAGCCTAGTATGTAAACTATATGATAGATATGAATGTGTAGGAAAAATATAGTATAAATAAGGGTTCAATGCAATCTGAAGTTTCAGGCATCCACAGGGTTTTGGAACCAATCCCTCATGGATAAGGGGTAAGTCACAGACTACTGTGACTTTCAATGGCTGTGCTATGTTCTATTATGTTGATGCACCATCATTTATTTAGCTACAACACTACAGTTTTCAGTAAGTTATTTTTACTATTTGGGTCCAAGAGTATGAACTATGTGTACAAATGACACATTTAAAAATATATCTAAACAGTATCAAGACAGAAAACAAAACTTGTTCTTTTGTCTCCTTCTTTCCTCAGAAATCACCCCAAAACAGAAACAAAGAAAGAGAATAACAATCTCAATCTTCAGTGAAACCAAGGGATACTTAAAACCCTGTGACACTGAGACCATGAAGGATGAAGGAGTACTAACTGACTTAGATGAATGCAAGAAGATACCAGTAGAGGGAGAAGATACTTCCAGAGGTACAGAGTGATAAAATGTGAGAGAATGGTTCAAGAATAACTTTGAAATTAAAATTAGAAAACCAGTCCAGACCCTCTAGCATTCAATAAATATAACAGGAATTCCAGAAAGAGAAAACAGAGACCATGGAGGCAAAGTAACTGTCAAGGTTACAATATAAAAGAAAAAAAAGACATATTTCAGATTGAATGGTTCTACCTAGTAGTCACTAGTGCAATGGGTGAAAAAAAAATCACATCAAGATACTGCACTGTGGCGGTTGAGGGTTTAGCTCAGTGGTAGACTGTTTGGCTAGCTTTTTTCATGTAAACTTGAACATATATTAAAGTTTTAAAATCTTTAAGGTCTTAAACATTAAGCCGTAAGATAACCTTATAACAGCAGCTAAAATTATAAGACCACAGCCTATCTAAAAAATGTCTACTACTTACCCACTTTCAGCTAAGGCCTCTCTTGTTTTTATTGGCAAGGTGCTTGTCTCCAGCAAGTGCTTCAGGGAAGTAACTTCCTCTTCGGTATCAGGGACACTTATGGAAGGAAAACATCCTTCGAAAATTCGCTCCAGGCGGTTTAGTAAAGCTGTCTGCATCAAAACATCCCAAGATTATTTTCATTTCTCCAATTTTAATAATGTTTTACCATTAACTAACACACACACACACACACACACACACACTCATGTACACACCTTGTTCACTACCGTAAGGAAGGGAGGGAAACCACCACTCATGTAGAAAACTCTAAGTGAAAGGAACATAACTACTCATACATAGAACAATTACTCTAAGTGATTACCTTAAATAATCATAGTGATAATACAGCAGGTAACAAATGTAGCTACAGACCACACACTGTTAATGGTATTTTATATACATTATCTTTATCCACTACAAAGAAGAAATCAGTACTCTCTTGTATATTAATCTCACAATCTCAGTAATCTGCCCAAAACCAAACCATAACAGTAGAGAGCATTTATATTTTCTCCATCACTCCTGTACTCTAGACTTAAGAACAATGAGACTGAATGCTTAAGAAAGTTATGCTATTGTAGCTGATCAGAATTTTTTTCTTGAATATAAACACTTAAATTGTGAAAACCTTTTTGAAACATCTCTGTTGCCAATACTGCAAACTAAAGTAGGGAAGAATGTCTCAACTTCTACTGATAAGATCAACAGCTCATTTATCATTTTGTGATCTGCATTTTATCTTCTAGAAACTCCATTTCTCTGGTCTTCTTTCTTGCATATGTATAACATGCTTTTGAATAAAAACTACCTTCCCTCCAAGTAAAGCTGCATATTCCCTAAAGTATTTCCACTATCAACAGACAAATTTGTTGGCATTTTGTAATATTTTTATTAATTCAAACTTCCATGTTTGAATTAATCACTGTTTTGGTGTCACCAGATTATACATGTGCAACCTAATACTTATTCCTATTTTTCCAACTCTCAGACACATGTAAGATATTTTCAAAGTCAGCCCAATTCATTGTTTAAACATCAAACAGTAATACAAGCAGTTAATAAGTTAAAGCCTTTTGGAAGATTAAATGTACTACTGAGCTGGTACCCAGTGTATAAGAAAAATGGTACATTATTGTAATACTTCCTGACAAATAAGAGAAACAAGTTAATGCTTCATTTGTTATGTAGTATAGGCAGCAACCAGGAAATAGAAAAAAACAAAAGGAAACATTTTCATAAATATATTTTCCAAATCAGAATTTCTTTCAGAAGCTGTAGCAGAGCAAAAATTCAACACTTCATAATTAGTCTCAGGGTACTCTTCAGCTAACTCTACAAAAGTTACTTTAACGCCTTCATTATATTCATGTGTGTGATGGGAAAAGGTTTTCACTCTCAATTATGAACCCAAAGTAAAGGGTAGACTCAAGATCCCAAGGCTTGTGAAACCTGAGTGCTTCAAGGGGACCTGGCACCTCCTCGCTTCAACAGAGGGGAAGGACAGACATTACCTTGAAAGGATCATATAACTACCTAATTGGAAACCTGATGAGCGTTTATTCCTCCTGGGCAGCAAATGTAAACAAAAGTTCACATATGACCAAATTTTATTTTTCTGTAAATTAAATCTTTCTTGTATCCTCTTTGTTATCCTTTTAAAAGGATAGGGAAAAAATGTTTAACACCAAAAGAAAGAAATGGCCCTAAAACACATTCAAGCAGCAATATTACACATAATTACAATGTCTTAGGTACAGTAGTAAACAAATTCTAAAATGAATGGAATGTAATGAAGGAAAAGAAATACATTAACCTAATTACCTCAATATTTTATTCTTTAAGCCTTTTCCCATTAAAGATATAAATTACATGGAAAAAACATTTGTATGTGTGTGTGTGCATTCTGTAGTAGTGGAGGATCAAACCCAGGGCCTAGAACATGCCAGACAAGCACTGTATAACACTAGCTACATCCCCAACCCTTTTTACTCTGATAGGTCTCACTAAGTTGCCCAGGCTGGCCTTGAACTTGGATTCTGAGTAACTGGGTTTACAGGTGTATGCTACCATGCCAGGCTTACACAGAAATTTGAAAAGAAAGTTTCATGTATCTTTTTTAGGATTAGATAAAAAACTTGAATGCTTCAAGTCTTTCGTTGAATGAAGTAGAGCAGAGGTTAGTCATCTTTTCAACAAAGAAAGGAGCCAGGTAGTAAATATTTCAGACTTTGCAGCTCATCCGTAAACAAGCAAGTATGGGTGTACTCCAGCGAAACTTTATTTACAAAAACAGGCTGCAGGACAGATGTGTCCCCTGGACCATATTTTGCTAATCCCTGAAGTAGAGCAATAAGTAAGTATTAAATAACCAGAATGCACTAACACTATCACCTACCACAAGGAAAGACCTCAATTCGGCAGCTAATAGAATTAACAAAGATTTTGATTAAATTTGTTCTGATGTTTTAGCTTTAATGCTAAAATTTCCAGCTATCTATGAGACCAATTTGATGGTAAAGTCACCCTGTAAATACAATTTTTCACTATTATGTTGTTCATGACAATAAAAAATGCCACATTTCATTTACTAGTAGTTAATTATAGTAAGTGAATGGCTGATATAATTACAACACTTTAACAGAGGGATGGAGAACCAGGGGCTAAGACTCAACTTCTGCATTTACAATCTGGAGATTTTAGGGTATATCTCACAGGGCAGATGATGAATTAAAAACTTGACACCCAGTGCATGTCAGAAGTGGCAACTTTTATTACTACAATTACTACACAAGTGATGCATACAACAGTGGACTGCTGGAGAAGGAGAGTCGAAGCTCACTAAGTTTATTTCTCTTACCCCTATTTAGCATTCTAAATCAAAACGAAAATACTTGTCTCAATCTTTCAATTCCTATCATATTAGTATTCAATAAGGAATTAAATCCAAGTATTCTGCATCCTCCCCAAGATCTTCCCACTGAATAGATGGGGAAAGCGCTGGTTTTCAAGTATATATTCTTAAAAGCTTCTTATTTAAAAGAGAACCTGTTATTGCTATTCCTTGTAGATTTTAAACTTTGGATATTGGTGGCTGGCTTAATGGCATTTGTGTGTTAAGTTTTGATTGCACTATAAAACAAAGTGTACAAGCATACAGTAACCATGTTTAAGAGTCTTTGCTTCCCCCAAAGCATAATAAAGTTAAAAGTTTAAAAATGAGACGGAATATAGTTCAACTAATTTGCTAAGTAGAACAGGTGCAACAGGTACTATCATGCTCAGAAGAAGGAAAGTTAAGCTACCATACACTAGTCAGTTTCTCTTGTGACAAAAGAGACTGTAATCAGACACTAAAAATCAAAAAACAAAAAACCTGTCACTCTGAACATAAAATGTAATATCACATCAAAACTGGAGTCAATAAAGTAAAATATTAAACCTGGATGTATTCTAATGTCTATAAGAAGACATCAGAAGTACAAGGAAAAAAAGCACTTCACTTTAATGCTGGGGTCATAACTGTTCTACTTATGAAAGTATATCTTCTTGTAAGCCATCTGAATTATTCTTATACATGGGTAGGGCATATTTATATAATTATAACGTGTTCATCCTAATAGCTGAATGCTTTCTAAGTAACCATTTTATGTTTGACAGTGTACGTGTATTACTTGATTACTCTTCTAAAAGAAACCTTGCCAGATAAGTATTATTGTACAAAAGTACAAGCTGAAGCACAGGGAGATTAAGGTCATTAACCAGTTTTACTGCAGACCAAGGATTTGATCCAATGTCTGACTCTGAAACCTCTATTCTTTTTACCAAATCATGCTTTTCCTACTTTTTTTGGTATCGCCAACATTTCTAGCTATTAGATAAGGCATTCCCCTGTTAAATACAGAGGTTCTGACTAAACTTGAAAAAGCAAACAATTTCATCCAACGCTAACTACAATTCATAGTTTAACAGTTACTTGTAAATTCTTACTAAAGAGTGCTGCACTCTAAACGAACTTGATAGTAACAAGTAAGTGCAGACACACATTAACATTTTAAATATTTAGCTGAGGATATAATACTAAATGGCAAACTAGATACAGTATTATTTACATAACGTTCCCCTGGAATATGGAATAAAAAAAACTGGTGACTAGGTAGCTCAATAGTAATTTATGTAACTCAGTCATGTCATTTCATTCACACAGAAAGATACCAAATTCTAAGCCTGGCAAACAGCACCACATGTGACCATTAAACATTTTAAGAACTAGGGTTCTGATAAATACAGGGTGAAAACTGAATGCTCTTCAAGTCAGGTGCCAGACTTCCTTTAGTTTTTCTCTATTAGTGCCTAATGCTAAGATGGTGAGTAGTGGAGGTGTGCTACTTGAACGGAAGTGCACTTGTATTCAGAAACATTCAAAGCATTCAGAAACTTTTTGCTCTCAAAATAGCTTGAAAGGTAAGTATATTGCCAAGAGCCAGAACTAGAAGTATTACTACACAAATTCTGATTTGTCCCTTATTCCTTTTCAGTTAACCACATAATACAGTTAATAATACCATTTCCTGTACCTCTGAAGACCACTTTTTTGCAAGTTAATTTCTGAGATTATTTCATAACAGTTAACACTATCTAGCAGAATGACTAAGACTTTAGTTTTTAATCACTATACTGAATGCTCAGGGCCAATTTATACAGTAGGCACAGAGCTTAGGGCCCACAATACAGTTAGGGGGCCCATGAATATGTTTTCATACTTAAAATGAATATATTCATCCTTATACCAACTCATAAAATACAATTCTAAACATCTTATGGGGAAGGGGCTCATAAAAGTTGTAATATGACCTAGCTGCACCACATTTCCAAGGTACACTAGCTTTTATAAGCTTTTCTCTGTCATTCTCAGTATTCCTATTTCTCATATATGTATTTCCTAAAAGCATCTTTCATTACCTTGAATATCTCTAATTATTTTTAAATTTTTCAAACCAGATTAGGTTTCTGGGAAAACAAAAATGATTAACTATCCAATGGTATGGTTCAATTCATGAAAGGGGGCAAAGCATTATGTACGAATTCACTTTTACTCATTCTCAGTTATGTTGTATCTCTGTGTCTGAGGGTAGGGGAGGAAGGCCTTGGGGTATATAAACAGACATTTAATTTTATCTGTCGATGCAAGTAAGCCACATTTTCTAATGCAGAGCTTCTCAAATGGTACTGTATGTCTTAGTCATAAACCAGTCTTCCAGAAATCCTTAAAGCTATATTAGGACATTTTGTGTTCTCTCTTGTGATAGTTAATTTCATCCATCAACTTGACTAGGTCAGGGATGCCCAGACATTTGGTCAAACATACGACAATGTTTCTGGATGAGACTAACATTTAAATTACCAAACTGACTAAAGCAGCTGTAACACCCAATTAGTTGAAGACCTGGAATAGAACAAAAAGGCTGAGTAAAAGGGAACTTCTCCTGCCTAACTTCCTTAGTTGAGACATCAGTCTTTTCCTGCCTACCAGCTCAACGTGAAGAACTGGCTTTTCTTGGAATTCTAGGCTGCAGGCTTCTGGAATGTACACTGTTAGTCTTCTGATTCTGAGGCCTTTAGAGTCAGGCTGGGACTACATAAACTCTCGTGGGTCTCCAGCTTGCTGCGTATTTTGGGACTTCTTAATCCCCAACAAATTCCCGTCGATAGGGATGCATACACATTCTATTGGTTCTTTTTCTTTGGAAAACCCTAACTAATACACCTCTGTTTTACAAATCACTACATCAGGGCTTAATAAGATTTAGTACACTGCAAGTTTAATTCAACTTTACAGAGGATTATGTAAAACCAGCACCCAGAATCCCATTTTCTGGTTCTTCTGCAACTCAAATGTATATCTCCTTTAAAATTTCTTATACTTAAGGTAACCCTTTACATTGCTTCAACATCTTTCCAGTTAGTTTTTCTTCTTGCTTATGAACAGAAATTGATTAATGTCAATAGCTTTAATATTGGTAACATTAGATCTTGCACTCAGGTGGAAGTTTAAAATAAACATAAAATCCATGAGTAATTTAATCTTCCATTTCAGGGGATACCTTATGCCTCACCACTATTAAATATTAAGGAAGATATCAAGCACAATCTACACTTGTATACTTATCAATCCCCAATTTCAAGCTATATAGAGTGGCCAATTGTAATATTCACCATGCCCTAGAAAAATGATTTGCTTCTGCACAATTTCTGAATAAATCTAATAAAATAGTTCTACCTACTTTTGAATTAAAGAACAGAATGTCAAATTTTCTGAGGGAAAAACAGCAAAAGAAAAACTTTACTTAAAGTAAGCAAAGATCAAGAAGGCCAAAATCTTAATTTCCTCATTTTGTTGCTCACTTCAGTCATATGTTCAAATATTCATCCACTGAAGGGAGAATCTGAACAAATCTTTGGTAGATGATTAAATAAGGGAAGATAAAAATGTAGAGTTGGTTACATTTAGCTTGGAAATGCAGACTTTCTGGTGAAAAATTGGTAACAATATGAAAATAGCACAAGCCAAAGTACTGGTGATTTTCTTCTTTTTCCTTTTTGTGACACTCTCAATTTTTAAAGCTCTTAAAATAAATTTTCAGCTAATGACATTTTTCCAGCAGTATTATCACTTAGATGACTAATAATAAATGACTCCTTTTCTACAGGGGAATATTTAATATAAAAAAACTATCAATACCTAAATTCTCAAGTAACATCCATACCAGTACTTTAAAATTTTACAAAATTTTGAATGTGATACTTATTATTTGGTTGTTTTAATTAAGACTCCTTTCTGAAATATTAAAAGGTTAAAATTATTAAAAATTGTTAAAATAACAGACATAATGGCCTTTGGGGGTGCTGGTTTGAAAGTAAGGTGGTTTTTGTTGTTACTTTGGTTTTATTATTATTATTATTGTTATTATTACTACTACTACTACTCTTTTGGAGACAGAGTCTTGCTATGTAGTTCAGGCTGATCTTGAACTTGCAGTGATCCTCCTGCCTTAGCCTCCCAAGTGGTGGTATTTTTGGGGTACACCACCATCCCCGGAATTTTAGCTTTTTAAAAAAATTTTAGCCCAAAAAGTGAAAAAGAGTTCTGGCCTCTTTACTACTTGTACAACAAACATACTACTACTTGTCTCTACCATTTTAAAGAATGATAAGAAGAGAATGAAATATATTCAACTCTAGGTTCTCAGAAAAAAAATATCATTCAATAAATGGAGAAGAATATCTTTTTATCAACAATGTTCATATATAGCTTTTATACCAAAGTTGGAGCCCTTTGAGATTTACTGCACCCACAGCTAAGAGTTAATTTGACCAAAAACATTTTTATAAGTTTGAATGATTTCTTGTTTGAATTCCCCCATCTAAGTAATAAATTAGTCTATAAGCCCGATAAAGATATATTTATTGAATTTTTAAGATATCTCTTTGGTAGGCCAAAAAAAAAAAAGTGCTAGATAATGGAACCTGGACAATGTTATTAGGTGTATGCCCTATGCCCAGCTGCTACATACCAAAAAGAATGAAAAGCAGAAGAAACCTGAAATGAGAATTTTACCATTTGTCTAACTTCACAAAACAAAGAATTGTTCCCATGTTGTTTAACTGAATAAACTGAGCTCTGAATTCTAAAATTCTCCACAATGTTGTGTCAAAATATAATTTGGACAAACTCACGTGACATTCTGTTCAGGACACTAGCTGCATCCAGGTAAGGTTCATACTACAAGCCTCCTTCACAACAGCGGGATAAAAATGAAAGTCACTGTTTAATCTTACACACCTCTAAACTAGTAACTTAGTAGGGCTTACCCATTTCCCCTGTAACTTTCTCCCCAAACTTCTTCTAGCTCCTTCAGCAGATTCTCTCTGCTCCCCAACATCCACACCCAAATTCTGTCACTGCATATAACCCATGTGTTAAAAAAAAAAGCCTACAGTTGAAACCAAAATATCTCAGAAAATCTTAATGCATTTTGCCATATTACAAAGTTTTTATTTTACTTTTACAAAGCGTACTCATACTATAAAATTCTTTTTTTAAATTAAATAAATTTTTATTTAAGGAATTTCATGTGTAATTTCCTTCAGTATTCATCAAGGTCACTTTAATGAGGGTTTTTGTTTAAAGAGACCCCTTTTTAAAAGAACTGATGCTTGATCCAGTCATCCTTTCTCCCTTGCCACAATTCTTTTATCTCCACTTGAATTATGGATGGCAGTTTCAAAACTCCTGAGATCTTAGATCCAAGTTTCTTCTAGCAATTTACACTTCAGGAGCCTAGAATCTGAATTGTACAAAGTATTGATATTTTGGCACATGATCTAGATCCTATCTTATTTTTAATATTCAAAGTCAACATTTTTCATTACTCTTAAGCAAAATGTTAGAGGTCTCATTGTCACCACTGTAATGTTTACTGTGATGGAAGCATGACCTGTGTTTCAATTTTAGCCACAATACTATAAAATTCTTATTTTTTTGGATTTATTTTTTACTTATCACCCAAAAACTATAGTGCTCTTAAAAAGCCAAGTGAAGACTGACACTTGGTCTGTCAGATTCCATGAAGCTTATGTGTTTTGTTATCTCCTATGTCCAGTTATCAAATTATATATAACTTCAAGCAACCTTGCATGATGCAAGAAATTCCTATTTGAAGCAGTCTACTTTTAAAAATTCATTATCTGATGATGTTAAAAGTTCTAAGTCTACAAATTAAAGATCATTCAATACCAGCGTCACCCTATACTTCAGTGAGATGAAACTAAATAGGGAAAAGGTTAGGTCAAAACCAAGTCTTATTTTGCATACGTAGTTCAGTACTTGTTTAAAATTGCAAGGTTCTGCCTCAATAATAAATTAATCAACAGGTAATATACACATTAGCCACACCATCTAATAACTGAATTAGTAAACTATACAGACAAGCAAACCCATCTGAAAGGAATCAGCTGTGCACATCAACTGGTAAATACAATTTCTCTAATATTTTAATATGCCAAAGATATTAAAACAATGGTATAGAACCATTTCAACTAACATCAATTTTGGAAATACTTCCAATTGAAAACAGATTTCTCAGCAAAAGGTAACTGGAGAAATAAAGTTTGTAGATTGTGGTATCTTAGGGTAAGCCTGTGGTATCTTTTTTTTTTTTATTTTTATTTATTTATTTATTTATTTTTTTGTGGTGCCGGGGATCGAACTCAGGCCCTTGTGCTTGCAAGGCAAGCACTCTAATCACTGAGCTAAATCCCCAGCCCCAGCCTGTGGTATCTTTGAAGTAAGCCTGAACTAGTTGTTACATGTATCAATCATCAGTATAAAGTAGTGCTTTTCAAGGGAGGGTCTCTTTTCACCCCTGTAGGACTGGGGAAAGGTAAAATTTAGGACAGGGTACAACTAAGAACTGAGGAACAACCTGATGTCCAGCTATTCCTCTAGGGTCTATTTTAGGTCAAAATAAATGTTACTGAGAATCTTTACTGAAAGAATATAAACCAGAAAAGGATAAGACAAAGGGGCCGAAGAATAAAAAAAAATTCTTATTCTCCCTTAATTCACCTCATACCATCAACCCAGGTCTTTTTGTACTGTCAAAATTATGAGGTCTGGCTGGCGCGATGGTACATGCCTGTAATCCCGGCACACTTGGAGGATGAGGCAGGAGGATCACAAATTCAAGCCCAGCCCGGGGGATTTAGTAAGACCTTGTCTCAATTAAAAAAAAAAAAAAAAAAAAGCCTTGGGACGTAGCTCAGTGCAAAGTCCCTGGGTTCAATCCCTGGCAACCACCCCCCCCACTCATTATGAGGTCTGAATTTCCTTTTTTTCCCTAATTCTTTTTCTATCCTTTAATTCAATATAGGTTTCAGCACAAGACTCAAATTCAAATTCTGCTTCTTGCTCTCTCTGGAAACAAAATTTACTTCAGTTTCCAGATTCCCGCCTCCCACCTCACCATAATGGTGATTGAACTCAGGGACTTTCCAATGAGCCTTATGCCAGCCATTTATTATTTTTCATTTTTGAGGCACAGTCTCTTAGGATGGGCTTGAACTTGGGATTCTCCTGTTTCGGCCTTCCAAAGTGCTGGGATTAAAGGCATACAGCACCACACCTGGCAAGATGTTTGATAGACAAAATTAATAGGCTTTTTTTTTAAACTGAAGCTTAAAAAAAACCTTCTAAGTCTCAGCTTAACTTTCTTTTAAAATCACTATAAAAGTAAAAAACAGAAGGATTTACCAGAATAAGCTATTAACAATTTTTTTACATAAATGCTAATTACATTCACCAAAATTCCAACTTGATCAATTTCTGTAACTACTGAAGAAACTCACTGGAATAAAAATCTTACGAAGTTTTCAAACAGGACAATCTATTATTTCTCGAAGGGTTGTGAAAAATGCACCTAATCTACAAATCAGGCAAACCTCATATACCATAGAGACTCCTTTAACAGGTAATCAGTTGAAAAATACTTTCTAAAAATCTGAATCAGAAGCCTCTATATTAATATATCATACAAAAGAGAGAAAATTAGTAAATACCTGAACTGATGTGGCTGATTCCTGTAAATGACCACTAGCAACTGTTCCTTTAAAAGTTGCTAAAGGGATGCTGTGCATCTTGGGGGTTCCTGGAGTCTCAATATTTTCATCTGTCCTATGTGACTGCCAGACTTCCTTTCGATGATGAGCTTCAGTAGCCTGTTGGTCTCCAAAAGCAGCCCAAGAACAACCATCTTTTTGTTCATCCTCAAAAGCGTTCCAATCTACAACTTGGTTAGGACCAGCTGAACTGAAGTCTGCAAAATCATCGGAGTCTTGAAAAGTATTGCAGTCATCTTGAATATTTGGCACAGAATCAAAATCGCCAAATTCACTGTCTTGCCCATTTTTCAGTTTTGAAACAGGTACAGGGCCTGTTCCACTTGACTTTGCCATCTGACATTCCTCTGGTAAACTATCAGAAGTCTGTTTTAGGTCTGACTCGGTAAATACCATTTCTTCTTGGTAAGAAGTAGCATTTGTATCCCCGAATTCTCCAAAGTCATCACCTGGTTCACTGAAATGTGCAAAGTGCTCTAAGGATTCTTCGAAAGTGACATCACTCATTGAATCTTGAGTACCAGTAATGAGGGGTGGAGTGGTACCACTGGCTGTGCCAAAGTCACCAAAATCATCCTCATTGGTATCATTGCAAGTTACAAAGTCATTACTACTATCACCATTTTTTACACTTACAGAATCATCCAAAACATTTTCTTCTGTGGGATCAGAGCTTAGGCTTTGGGAGTTAGTAAACTTTCTTTCTTCTTTAGAAGAACCAATTTCATCAGTATCAGAAGTTTTAATAAAATCCATGGATAGGCCAGCACATTTAGAAGAAAATAAATCAAATCCTTCCTCAGTTTTACATTGTTCTCTCCTAATGGCTTCTGAATTATCAGCTGAGTCTACCAAACTCCACGCTTTTGACTGCAGTGTGGGAAGGCCTTCTTTTTCAACACTGAAACCTCTGTTAGACACTATGCTTATTTCTGAAACACAAACCTGATCCTCTCCATCAGTATCTCCTTTACCATCGAAGTTTCTACCCAAAGACACTTCTTTTATAGAAATCAGTTCATTGACTCTGTTAATTTTGTTGTTTTCCTCAATAGTTAGTGCATCACTATCATTTAAAACAGCACATCCTATTTCTTCTAGTTGTATCCTTTCCTTTTTGGAAAATGTGGCAAAATCTGCAAATTCTTCAGCAGGACTAGGTACAGAGTCTAAATTATACTCAGTGCTATGAGGGCTTAGAGGCTTCCATACTTTTGAATCAGCTACACTGTCCAGATCATTTGTTCCCTGAGGATTTACAGTTTCCAATCCTGCAATTCCATTTTTTAGAACCTCCGGACAAGGAGGCTTTTCACCATTGCAGCTCTCTAACTGCTTGTTTTGATGAACTATGTTCTTATCAGTTCTAAAATCTCCTAGAGAAAAACTTTCAGGTGTTCCAACATTTTGTCTCTGCTCCACTACTTTATTTAAATCTCCTGGACTTTCCATGCCATCAATGGAAGTATCTAAAGTTTTAGATGAAATTATTTCTTTGCTGGTGGTTGAAAGTAAAACATCAGACTGTCCTTTCACAGGAGTAGAAAGTTCAGCAGTGATGTCTTTATCATTACCATTTTTCATGGACTTAAAGCTTGTAAGGCTATCTACATTTTCTGAGAAATCATGAATTGGCATAAAATGATTTGAAGGTACAAACTCTTCCTTGGGACGTGTATAATCTGGTGTATCAAAATCAACAAACCCTATGCCAGAAGGGCTAACTTCTGAAAATCCACCAAATTCCCCAAATTCGTCGTCATCATCATCTTCTGCTCCATTATCTAGTGGTGGTGGCGATGAAGAGTACATTCGAATTATGTCTGGCTCCATTTTTCAGCTGCTTTCAAATAATTAATTTATATCTGTTAAAAAAAAAGATTTTTTTGAGAGGACAGATTATACATAACAAGGTCTTTCAAAATTCAAAGTTACGTAAAAATAGTGCAAATGCATACTTTTTCTTTTGTATCTTTCAAACTATTTTCTTCTTAGGTGAGTTTATTTTGTACAGTGTAAATTTTTTCCCCTCTTTAGCCGCATGTTACCAGAGGTACTGATAGTATACTAACAAAATTTGGGAATTCCAGAAAATTTTCAATATATACTTACAAAACTATGCCTCAGGTGCTTGATTATTCTGTTGACTTTTAAAATTCACTAGCAACTCAGTGCTTCCCTTATAAGTTTGTATGAGTTCTTTATATACAAAAAACATGAAAATGTTAACTCTAATTAAATTGCTACAAATATATTCTTTGCTTTTCAATGTTTATTTCTGACACAAGTTAACTTTTTAATAACTAAATTTTGAAGAAGTTTAAGGCTCACAAGAAGTTGCAAAAATAGTTTACATGTATATTCCATCCAGCTTCTCCCAACGGTACTATAGTAAACTACTTAGTGTAGATGCTCCTTGACTTACAATGGGGTTACATAAACCCATCATATATTGAAATCATCATTTTAGATACAGAGCATGATAGCTCAGCAATACAGTACACTGCAGGGTATGGTTGTTTACCCTTATATTGATTGTGTGGCTGTCTGGGAGCTATGGCTTGCTGCTGTTCATGAATAAGTATTTTACCTATTGCATATTGTTAAACTGAAAAAAGATCAAATTTTAAATTGTAAATACAGTTTTTACTGAACACATACTGCTTTTAGACCATCGTAATGTTGAAAAATTCTAAGAGGAATCATAATCTGGGACTGTTTGTATATAATCACATCAGGAAATGAGCATCAGTACAATATTACTAACTCACGTGCAGGAGCTGTTTAGAGTTCACTTTTTTGGGGTGGTATTTGTGTGTAGTTTTATAAAATTTTATCAAATGTATAAATTAATCATCACTACAACTGATAAAAGAACTGTTCTATCAACACAAAGAAACTCCCTCACTTTGCCCCTAAATAATTATGCTTATTCCTATTCCGTCTCTTGGCAACCACTGATTTATTTTGCATTATTATAATTTTGCTACATAAACAATGTTTTGTAAATAGAATCATATAATGTGTAGCCCACTGAAGCTGGCTTTGTTCACTCAACCTCATGCCCTGGAGAGCCATCCACATTGCAGAATGTATCAATAGTTCAATCTTTTTATTGCTAAGTAGTATTCTGTTACATAAATGCACCACAGATTTGTCTAACCATTCACTCTATACAGGACATCTGAGTTGTTTCCAGCATTTTCTTGTTTACAAATAAAGCTCCTATGAACATTCAGATAAAGATTGTTATATGAGCATGTTTCAATTTCTCTTATGTATCTAGGAGTGTGAATGCTAAGTCATTTAGTATGCTCTATTTCCTAAAAAACTGCCCAACTATTTTCCTAAGAAATTTTTATGCAGTCAAATCAATTAGTCTTTTCATTAGTCATTTTTTATATTATCTGATATTATATAAGCTTAAAATTTAATAAATACTTTTATTTTCCTTTTTTAAAATATTTAACACTTAATTTAATATATCTAAAATTTCTTTTGGTATATGATGTAAAATAAGGATCTAAGAGGTTTTTCTACCTAAACAGCCAAGAAATAATCATAACTCCATTTGTTAAACAACCCTCCTCATGCTCATTAATTAATGATGGATTCTTTTTATGTATTTAATTCTTAAATGCAACCTGTCAGGGTTATTCTGTTCCTCTGTGCTAAGGCCACAAGTCAGACTTAACATTAAAAGCAAAGGAAGGACAAACATCCAAAAATCTAGAATAAGACTAGCCCACAAATAATGAATTGATACTTCTTACTATTCACAGGTGCCAAGTTAGATATATGAGGAAAATGTCTGCTACAAACTCCAACAAGTTTTGCAAGCTAGAAAAAAAATCACTTTCTTCCAACTCTTAGAAAAATTTTTCTATATTCCAGCTTTGGAGTGAAGGTACTAGAAATCACATAACGAGATTTAAAGTTTAAAAAAATGTGGCATACTGATAACTTCTCCGAAGTTCATACAGTTACTTAATGGAAAAGGGTCCACTCACTGAAAGTTATTTGAAAGAAATGTACAAGTCAGAAAAAGTAAAAGACTCCATTGTAACATACCTACTTTAAATTGTCTTCTTTATGAAATTAGAACTGTAAAAATAAAACTGCTGGGGCTGGGGATTTAGCACAGTGGTTAGTGTGCTTGTCTTGCAAGCACAAGGCCCTGAGTTCAATCCCCAGCACCTACCTAAATAAATAAATAAATAAATAAATAAATAAATAAAACTGCTTTAGCTCTTGGATATTTTTCTGCTGATTTAAAAAGGAAACAATAAAAGATACACATAAGTCTTATTTTCTTCCCTTGCCTAGTTATCCTGATAACCTTTTCTAATGTTTTTTAGGGTCCACAGTAATTTGATCACTAACAGTTTCCCCTTAATTGTGAAATTCTTATTATTTAAAAACTCTGGAATTGTCAGTGAGAGTATAGGGAAAGGAACCCCTGCACACACACATTCTGGTGGGAGTATAAGTTTCAAGGCAAACTCCTTAAAAAAAAAAAAATCTAAAACAATACTCCAAAAAGATTACTTAAGTAAATCACACAATACTTCTGCAATATCCTATCATGCAACCATTAATGACTCCTTTTTCTAAAATTTAAAAACATTCATAATGATGGAGACATGTCAAAAGGTCACAGAAGCTAGCTTGAAAGGGATTCTTCTAAACCGAATCAGGGACGATTTGAGCGTCAAAATAAAGAATAAATTGGAGCCCACTGAATAAAATAATCTGAGTTCTCGCAGATGTAAACATGCAAGTGAGTAAACTGAAAGTTAGATGAGGAACAGGCTACCTGCATAGTTTCAAAGTGCCTCCTACAATACACTTAATTAAAAAGAGAAAAAAGATAACTTCACAGTAGTGAAGCCTGACACTACCTTAATCAGGTGATCAGTAATGGGAGCACTGAACTCAGCCATCATCTGACAAGAAGCAATGAGAATGCAGGACTATTACTGGAATAGTCTTGTCAAAATATATTTGTTTCAACCAAGAAAGAAGCCCAGGGTTGGGGATTTAGCTCAGTGGTTAGAGTGCTTGCCTAGCAAGCACAAAGTCCTGAGTTTGATCCCCAGCACCAAAAAAAAAAAAAGAAAGAAAAAAGCCCAAATACTTAGCCTGTAATATTGTAATACTCAAAATATCAAGGTTGTTGCCTGTAATCCCAGCACTCTGAGAGGCTGACGGAGAAGGATTACAAGTTCCTGATTCTTAGAATTCACTTTTTTTCCTTTTTTCTTTTTTGACAGTTCAGTATCTGAACCACTTTCCTATCCCTGGGCAATTTAGCAATTTAGCAAGACCCTGTCCCAAAATAAAAAAGAAAGAAAGGACTGGAGATGTTGCTCAGTGTGAAAGCCCTGGGCTCAATGCCCAGCACCACTCCCAAAACATACAAAGTATCAAGGACATGAAAGTCAAGGCAAGACTGAAGAACTATTTCATACTGAGAGACAACAAAATTAATGCAACATTTAGATTTTCAACTGGATTCCCTTTCTGTAAAGTTTATTATTGGGATTAGGATGACTGCAAAACCCAAAGTCCAGGATTAGATGGCAGCAATGTTAATTTCTTGCTTTCAATAACAGTACCGTGGTTATAGAAGAAAATGCCCTTGGTTGTAGGAAACACAATGAGGGCATCAGGCTGGCAATGTAGTCTCAAATTATTCCATTCTGTTCCATTGGCAACCACTAATCTGTTCTCTATCTACAGTTTTGTTATTTCAAGAGTGTTATATAATCATACAGTAGGTAACCCTTTAAAGTTGACTTTTTACCCTCAGTATAACACCCTTGAAATTTATCCTGGTTGCTAAGTATATCAGTAAGTCACCCCATCTTACTGTTAAGCAGTGTTCCATTGTACAGATGTACTAGGTTGTTCATCCACTTACCTGCTGAAGGGCATGTGTTTCCAGTATTTTACTATTGTAACTAAGACATATAATAAAGATGCTGAGAACATTCATGTACAAGTTTTTCTACACATGTACATTATTATTTCTCTGGGATAAATGTGCAAGAGAATGACTTTTTATAAAAGTATATGTTCAGTTCTCTAAAAAGCTGCCAAACTCTATTTCAATTAAAAAAAATCCTTATGTTAGTGGAAGAATTTACAAGTCAAGTTTAACTTAATGCACTTTTTTGTGTGTTAACACAGAAAATACAGGTTTTTACGTAACTGCTTCTATTTAACAGGGAGAAAAAAACAAAAAAAAAGGCTGGATGAGCTACCTTTGTACTGTGCCTGGCACAGAGCAAGCTCATTTGTTTATTTCATTCTTTCTGCTGAACTTACTCCTTACAAGGTATACTGATCAATCATCTAATTTCTTTATAACCTGAACAAAGGAGCACAAGTGCACATATGTACAAGGGGATTATGTTCAATTTGCCTTTTTTTTTTTTTGTACTGAGGACCAACCCAGAAACATTTTGCCACTGAGCTACCACACAAGCCCAGTCCTTTTTATTTTTAATTTTGAGACAGATTCTCGCCAAGTAGCTAGGCTGGACTGCCTCAGTCTCCCAAGTAGCTGGGATTATAGACGTACTATGGCTGGCTTCAACTTGCTTTTTTTATGCCTGGTTATTTCAGGATATGTCAGAGGGGGGTAAACAAGAAATGGGGCTACTATCTTGGCAGCCAGAGCAAACGCAAGCCACAGTAAACACAAATACTTGATATAAGGTTCTAATGTTTGGGCAGTTAACAGAACATGCTAGAAGTAGTACAAGGAGGGGCTATGGGATTTAGCTCAGTGGTTAGAGTGTTTGCACAAGGCCCCGAGTTTGATCCCTGGCACAAAAAAAAGAAAAAAAAAGAAAAAGCCGTTAGAAGTAGTACAAGGAGACAGAGAATCTGGGTGGACTTTTTATACTTTGAAGATGTGTCCATGAGAAATCACACCCTTACAAAAAGACAAGGGGACAATCTAGGGGACAAAAAAGTATTTAAAAATGCAAGTCAAAGCAGATCTTCAGGGTTATAAATCAGGTAGATCAAAGAGTCTAGGGTTTGGGAACTGTGGTACAGGAAGTACAAAACAAAGGGGTCAGGACATCAACAATTAGCAATGGACTTGAGCCTTGTCCCAGATTCGACGTCAGGGAAGCAGAGCACACAGTGAGCGAAGGTGATTCACTATCAATCTTATACCAGAAGAGAAGCTGCACTTGCTTAAGGACTTCTGGTTTGAAGCCTGAAATGTTCTTGGAAAAAAGGAGATGATATATCTGTGGGCTGAGAGCTCTGGAGTCAAGAGGTAAGGTGGTCTTAGGAAGGCAAAGAAAAGAAAGAATTAGGGCCAACTTTTATCTGAGACTACTTGGTCATTTAAAAATAGTTTCTCAAAAAATAAATAAATAAAAATAATTTCTCAAGAAGAACAAAGTTGAAGACAAAATTTATACCAGATATCAAGACTTGGTTTATGCCCACATGGTCATGTGATGACAAAATGCCATTGCAGTGTAGAGTGAAAGGTGGACGTTTCAACAAATTATGCTACCTTAATTGTTATCCTCATGAGGGAAGGTCTTTGGTTCTATCTAATATCTTACAAAAATAAGCCCAGAAAGATCGTAGGCCTAAACATGAAAGGTCAAAATAATCAACCTTCTAGAAGACAAGACATTATTTTCAAAACCTTACCTTACCTTAGGGAAGGTAAAAACATTTTAAACAACACACAGAAAGTACCAATCATGAAAGAAAAGACTGATAAATTGGTCCACATTACATTTTATAATGCCTTTTCATCAAAATAACACCATTAAGAGAGTTAAAAAGCAAGCCTTTGCCTGGGAGACTATACGTGCAATACATGAAACTGTCGAAGAACTCATATCTAGAATATATAAAGAATTCCTATAAATCAACGTGAGACAACCCAGTAGGAAAATGACCAAAATGTGTGCACAGGTATTTCATGAAAGAGGATATCCAACTGGGGAGTAAGCACATGAAAAGTCATCAGGGAAATGTATATTAAAACACAGTAAGATACAATTTTACACTCACTAGAATGACTAAAATTAAAACAAAATGATTCCAACCATAACCACTTTGGCAAGATGCAACAAGAATTCTTTTTCTTCATTGATAGGAGAGTAAGCTGCTTTATGTATTCGGAAAACTATTCTGACAATATCTGCTAAAACAATCTAAAACTTTCAGTACCTGGCACTTTTTGCACTCAATAAATTATCAAATATCATTACATTTTTACTCTCACCAACTCTATGTTTCAAATAATCTACACATTACAAAAACATAAGTCAATGTTCGCTTAGTTGGCACAAACATTCATATGACTCTAGATTTTAAAAGGTCACTAGAAGAATAAGTCATTTAAGAAAAATATTCATAGCTACACTAAAGACAGATGAAGTTGGTTTTGTTGCTAATTTTTATAATCAACTCCTAGAAAATATGCAACTTGATTCATACAAGTAAACCATATACTTCATAGGCTTGGGTGAGCCTGATGACAAACCAAGTTTAAACCTCTGGTTTAAAGGACTGAGACCATACCCTCTAAACCTACTCAAGGGGCCAGTGATAGTCTGTTAAGTGATGAAAGCTCTGAAGAACAGAAAGTATAACCCAGAAGTTCTCATAAGTGTCTTGAAGTAGACTGGCTGTCTCTCCTAGCCAGTTAGAGGAAAGATCATAAGAATAAATGGTTATGACAAGATACCTGGTTGGGATGGAAAAGATTCTTCAAAGGTAGGAAATATAAGGTATTTCCTATATATTCCTTAAAGAGACAGTCCCCACCTCTTTCTTATTCTCTCATATCCAAAAAAGTACTGTCTACTGGTCCTTGGGTTTACATTTGGTGGTGCTAGTGTTTGTATTTCTAAGCAAAAAGCCCCTTAGGAATCTCCCAGAATCAAGCATCAAGACTTTCAGACAAGTTTATAACCCACATAACTCATCAGGGAGAATCTCTCATCCATTACAGAGCAACAGTCCAGCTGCATGAATTGTGTCTATCGCCTTTCAAGACGGCATAAGCAGACCTAGATTACAAAATCTCACTTGATCCAGGACCCTTCACACTTCACTTACTTTCCTAAGATTGACGTGGCAGGCAGGTGGAGGAGACCACAAGTAGAAAGGATAGTGATAAGAAAAAGGAGAAGAAAGACAAACCACTTTATCTGAAGTCATGGGACTGACTCTGATAGTACAAACTATCCTAGCAGGGTATACGTAATGGATCAGAAACATAAACAAATCACTAGCTTTTTATCACACTATGACTGAGGTTTATTTCTTTATTTATTTTTTTAGTGCTGGGGATAAAACTGGACTGAGGTTTATAACTAGCGACTTGTTAAATCATTTGGATAAGTAAAAGAAAAAAATAAAATCTGTATTTTCTTTAGAAAGGTGAATAAAAATGTTACACAAGCAATTAACAACATCAATTTGCATTACAAATGTTGCCTGGTATTGCAGTAGCTCAAATTCTTTGAAATCTTTACTTGTAAAATCGTCATGGGAATATGAAGATTCAAAATGTACTGTCAATGAATCTGCCCACCCAGCCTACATTTCTGGTGTGCTTAAGAATCAAAAAGAAATCAGAAGCTGGATGTGGTGGAACACACCCTGTAATACCAGCAGTTGGGAGGCTGAGGCAGAAGGATCAAGAGTTCTAGGCCAGCCTTGCCTATGTAGCAAGTTTTGGGTGAGCCTGGACTACATTGTGTGACCCTGTCTCAAACAAACAAGCCAACTAACTGCCTAAAACAAAACAAAAGACCAATGGAAGAGTCCATCCTCTGAGCCATATGAAGATTTGTATTTTAGTTCACTTTTTAGTTTTCAGTATACCTGGAGGACCACGACACTATCTAAACTTAAAAATCTGCAACAGTGAAAATTTTTATTTTCTCTTTTTGGATGGTTTGTTCTCAGCATATTACCTCTACAGGGGCTAATAAACATAGTCCCTAAAAGTAGATGCTTTTAGTGAAGAATTGAGAATGGTTTTTATTATTATTTATTTTAGGACTATTATCTTCTCTTCAACATAGGTTGTAAACTTTAAGCCTATTTACTCAAACTTTCACAATACAGAAGTCCAATTATTTTTAAAAGATCTCATAACTTGCCAATTTAAAAACCCAAGATATCAGTGTCATCAATTATACATCAATATATCATCAACTGCGTAATAATGTGCAATATTACTTAAGATTTTGTTAAATATTCTATATGTTCGCTCTTCGCTTACATCAACATCAAGATAACATTTTGTTTGCTTACTATGCTCCAGTATTAGGAGAAGAGCATTCATAAATGATCTCGTTTAGTCTTTATACCACCATGAGGTAGAAGTTACCCTCATGTTACAAATGAAGAAATAAAACAAAAGAGGTTAACCTCTCAAGGTAGCATAAATAGTAAGTGGTCAATCAATTACATGCTAATCAAATATTTGATAAGTGACTGAAAATACTGCAGAAATGACTGACTATAAATATTCAAATTATAAGAATTCTCCCCAAAAGATTTCTGAATGATTCCGAAAAAAGTTTCTGGTTCTTCTGCAATAATTTGGAAGGAGAAAGATAATTTTTATAAACTAAGATTAAGTATAACTAACATAAATACCAAGAAGCAAATCTCATTTCAGTATGAATGGATATAATAACAAATATCAGTGAATAATGAAAATATTCAGGAAAATATCTTTACACCTAAGTTGATCATTCTCAGAAAGCCAGACTGCTGAAAGTGACAACAAAATTTTCTGTCTTTTTGGTTTTGATGTCAATGAGGACAATTCACAAGAGTACAATTATCATATATATAATGTCAATCACAACATGAGCAACTACGCATATTCACTCTTCAAGTGCTAATTACCTTGTCAAACAGCGGTGAGGGTTATTTTAAAGAAGCTGGTTTTCAAAAATTCCTGTGAAAAGGTTTTCCTTTAAGTGAACATTTTAACCCACACAAATCCAAGTAATATTTTATTTGTGTATATCTTTCATATAGAAATAAAGAATATAAATAAAATCATTAGATTGCACTAGGGATTGAACCCAGAACTTTTCCACTGAGCTACATCTCCAGCCCTCTTTTACTTATTGTGACAAAGTCTCACTAAATTGCCTGTCTCAGCCTACTAGAGTTCTTGAATTACACGTGTGCCACCACACCCAGCTTAGATTGTTCTATCTTTAACTTGTCACATCAATTGACCATATTTGAGAATTTACTAGTTATTTTCCCCCAGAGCTATTTGAATATGAAATTGAATAAACAACATTAATAAAAAGGGCAACAAAAGAGAAGCAGCAGTGAAGACAAATCCATTAGCCTTTGGAAAGCAAATTTTCCCCTAGTGCCCTCTGCTTCTATTGCATAGCAGCAAAACAAATTAGCTACTCTACCCTCATATTCCCAAAACTTTACCAGGCAAACAGAATCTGAAGGACAGGAAAAACTAGGTTGATTTTGTGTCTCTTCACTAAATTCTTGCTTACATTTATAAGCTTGTGTACAGATAATCCCTGGACCTTCTGTTTTCCTTTTCAATTGCTGCTTGGGGGCTCTCTGAATTTCTCTATCACTAGTGATACTGCAGCTCATAAATGTTCAAGATTCTTCCATCCTCAAAATGAATCAGAACAAAAGTCCATCCTTTTGTGCCCTTCTAGTTCTCTTCTTCACCCTAGAGTTTCTTGAATCTGCTCATTACTTCTTAACCTCCCACTCACTGAGCATACTCAGCACACACTGGCTTCTGTCTACTTCTCCACTGAAACTGGTCCTACAAATTACTTTATGGTTAGAAGACTGCATTCTGTTATTACCACTACATCCACAGGACCTGAAAACATTATTGTCCTTGCTGGTGCATTTATTCTCCAAAATGCTCTTGAATATGCCCTACTCTCACCCCAACCAAATTTTAACTCTTATCGCTGGTCTTTTGGTGCTTCACCAAAGTAAGGAAATACACAAGTTCAATCCATGTAAATAAGTGTGATCTGAGGGTGGCTGGCCTGAAAAGTGATGAGTCTGAAAGAAAATAAATGCAATCTGCACTGCAAACTGTCTGAAGAAAAAAAAACAATGAGAAGGGTAGGATTTAATGTGCAAGCTGGGTGAAAATTGCTAAGGACAAAAATTTGTGTGTTTTTAACAAACCTATTAATATGAATATTTGTTTTGATTTAGGGTAACTTCCTGGCGTAAGTGGAGAGGCGTTGGCTAGTGTCACTAGCGCATGATGCTACTCTGAAAAGCCCAACTAATTTCCCATGATCTCTTTATCTGCTCCCAAGAAACTTTCTACAGTAGTTCATGAAAATTTTCCCACAGAAGATTCTACAATCAGCTGACATGAAAAGCTGACATGCTTTGAAAGAAAAGTTCTTGCTGTACATTTTAAATTAACATTTTGGTCAAGACTGATGAGTTAAAGCTCAAAAGCCTGGGGTAGTCTGAGGAAACAAACAAACAGACAAAACCCTCAAAACCCAAACCAACTCAAATTCACAAAGTACTTCGTGGACTTCAAAAATAAAGATACCACTCAAAACTATAACTAAAAGATGAACACCCTGGCAGATACTTAGCAACAGCCTTGCATCTGACAGTGCTATTCATCATATGACCATAAACACCTAAAATGAGAGCAACTCACTAAAAAAAGAAAGAAAAACTAATTAAAAAAGAAAGAAAAGCAACTACTAAAGGTCATAAAAGTGTAACCAAAAGCAGTTAGAATTACCTGAGCTAACAGAAAAGGAAGCAGGCAATATCCTAGGTAACTTAAAATTCACAAATACAGCCCTAAAATATGCCCCATGCAACAGCCAATTCGCCTCACATATCTAAATTTTTGCAAGGGGCTCTTAGTTTTACTTTATTCTGTTCTCTGACCACCCATCAGTTAAAGAAAGAGGATGACGCGGAGGCATAGGAAGTGACAGAAGGAAACGAGAAAATAAACCATTCATACGTGAGCTATAGATTAAGAAGAAAAAAAAGGCTGACATTCTTGGGGGGAATTATCACAAAATAAAGCTTTGCCCAAATAGCGCTTATGAGTGTATGCGCGTGGTATGTTCAGGTAATGTCACAAGTGAGCCTATCTGTACTGGTAACCCCATGAAAACTATGGAAGGAATTCTGTGGGTAACAGATTGCTAGCTGTTTGACCTTTAATGGTGTTTTTGTTTGGTTTAAAGTTTTACTGTTTAAAAAAAAAAAGTTTTACTGTTTCCACAGAGGCAGAAAGACTAAAGGCTAAAAGAAAAAAAGAGGCACCATTTATTATTTGCTGCATAGCAAATACTTCTGGCTGAATTTTTTTTTAAGCACACATAAATACGAACGTTTTGGCGAATTCTAATGATTCACTTTCAAAAGGTATTGTATTTACTAGCTATTTAGGTTTGCTAACATTAAATTTTTTGTGCAGTATCTACAATGCAAAAGATTTCTAAAAGGTACTACTGTTTGGGATATATATTGGCTCACATACCCTATTGGAAACAATTTTTAGTAATACGTATACCAAAATTTTTAATGCACAACCGCAGGGATGTATTTTACACACATATTCACGTAAGTATGCAAAGATTATTTCCACAAAAATGTTAATTCCAGTACTGCTTAATTTTTAAAAAGCAACTAAAAACAACTTCTGTATCTATCAATAAAGAATGAAGTAAATGAAAAGTGCATCCATTTAAGAAAAAAAAAAAGAAAAAGCTATACTATATTACTAATAGGGGAAAGGTCTAAAACATATTTAAGAGGAAACATTTCTGAAAGTCATTCTGTTTTGATTCTCTCTTAATTCTCTCACTTACCTGATTTCTTCAATGGATCTGCCTCTTCTGCTTACCCCTTAACTGTCAAGTAAGTGTTTTGTAGGTCTTGGCTTCCCTGTATTATTAGCCATGTGAAATCTCCTGTACCTTTTGTTTTATACAATCATAAAGCCCTATCTTTATCTGCAGGCTGCCATATCTTCAGATCTGCTTATCCAAAAGCCTTTTTTAAATACGTCTATCTGGATGCCTCAGAAAGATTTCATACTGGTCAATTCCAAAACTGAAGTCAGTCTCTACTCAAAAACAGAAACCACCTTTTTTCCTGTAAAATATTCTGAATTCTAAGTCCAGAAGTCTGAGGACTATCTCTGACCACTTCCCCATCACCAACTCCCACAAACTAAATGAATCACAAAGTTTTACCTCTTTAATACTTAACTATATATCTGTTTTAACACCCAACAACAAATACCTTATTTTAGGGCCTCAATATTTTTGGCCAGGACGACTGCCATCCACTTGGAACTATTTTAGCCAAAATGGCTAAGATACTTCCTATTTGCTCCAGCCAGACAAAACCATCAGCACTATGTTACATCTCAATGCTTTCAAACATACCCTTTTTTTAAGGTAAATCTAAAAAAAGGGTTGAGGATACAGTTCGGTGGAATAGAACCTAGTACACTGGGTACAGTATGCCCAGTACAACAACAACTCCAAAAAAACCAACCAACAACCTCCCCCGCCAAAAAAAACACTTCAACTAAACAAAAACAAACACTTAGAAAATTCACTTAAAGGATCAAATTTAATTACTGCAACAACCTTTGAAACATGAAATAAGTGTTTCAGACAACTCTAGATTTGGGGAATTCCATTTCAGAGATATTTGATTACTAATTCTACTAATCATAAAGCTTATGATGTAATTTATTCCTTTTTGAAGCTTGATTTGTAATTATAAATATATAGTTTAAATATCATAGTCTTAGAAAAAAATGAAACTGTTTAAAAAAATTAATCACAGCTTCAGGTACAGATGAACTTTATGACATGAATACTTGAACAGTAGCAAACAACAAAAACTATTCTCTATTTTTGCCAGAAACCAAAGTTACTGATAATCTAATTGAAATCTGAGCTTTCATATTTAAGTGTAACACTTTCACTGTGCTTCAAGTAAACTTCTGAAACCTAATGAGACAGAAAGCTTTATCTGTTTATCCATTACAATATGGGGGAATGAACACGAAATATGAAAAAAGGATGAGGAGTGGGGACTTAACCATATGTAAGAAGTAATGAATACTCAATTTTTTGCCTGGACCTGTGATAAGAGACTTGAATTTTGATAAATGAAATGGCAATTTTTTTTCCCCAAAGAAAAAGGATACTACCAAACATCATAAAATGATACTACTCAAAATAGTAAAAATTATTAAAAAAGTTAAATTATCTCTTAATTATTGAATCTGTTAGCAAAATAGAATTTTTACATTCATTGTTAAGTTTATTATACTATTAGGTATTTTATCTTTGTTTCTGCTCATATAAATGGGAATCTTTACTTCCATCCTAACTGCTAAGTACTGTTAATATAAATTAAGGCTCTTTGTGGTTATATAGTATGTTATCACATTATAAACAAACAGTAGTAGATAGATTGACCTTTTCCTTTCTAATTCTTATGTCTTTGCTTTTTCTTATTAATGTGCTGGCTATACCAAGTTTCAGAGTAGCAGTAACAGAAGGCATCTAGCAATCCGTGCTAATGAAGACCAAGACTTCTGGGTTAAAGTATACACGTTTTTCCACATTAGAGAATTATCCAGTAATTCTTATTTAAAATCAGGTACTATGAAAAAAAATCAGATTTTTTTTTTTTTTTTTTTTTTTTTGGTGCTGGGGATCAAACTCAGGGCCTTGTGCTTGCAAGGCAAGCACTCTAACCACTGAGCTAAATCCCCAGCCCAAAAAATCAGATTTTTTTAAAAAGTTTTTTTCAGGATTTATGGAGATAATTATATAATTTTTCCTTAGATTTTCTTTCTTTTGGTTTTTGAGACAGGGTTTCATTATGTAGTTCAGGCTGGCTTTGAACTTATGGCATTCTTCCTGCCTCAGCTTAGATTTATAAATGTGGAAAAAATACCAGATGGAATAACTGTCTTCAGTCTACTAGATAGTTTGGAAGTCTGGTTGTTTTCTGCTGCAGGGAAAAGGTAAATGTTTTCCAATAACCACATAAGCACTCTATAGGATTATTTGATTATATATGTCAAGTAGTAAGTAGCTAACTTACTTGATTTTACTCCTTACTTTTACACAAGTAGGCTTCAGAACAAACTGAAAATTTTTCTTAAGTATTAAATTTCTCACAAGTATTAAGCACACTCAAATAATACAATCTATGCTCTATATCCACAAGTTCTGCATTAGCAAATTCAAAACAACTATGGACTGAAAATATTCAGGGAAAAAAATGTGTCTGTACTGAACACATACAAATTTTTCTTGTCATTATTTCCTAAACAATACAGTATAGCAATTTACACAGCTTTTATATGGCATTAGGTATTACAAACAATCTAGAGATGATTTAGAGTAAATGTGAGGATGTATATAGCTTATGCATAAATACATCCTTTGATATAAAGAATTTGAGTGTCCATGGATTTTGACATCTGTGTGTGTGTGTGTGTGTGTGTGTGTGTGTGTGTGTGTTCTGGAACCAATTCTCCATGGATGCTGAGGGATGACTACATTTTTCCAGGTTTCATCCAGACTCTGATTATTCAACATTCCCTAAACATCTCATCTACTTAAGGGCTATAATTACCATATTCTAGGGCTTCTGGATTTCTCTCTATAGTCCAGCCAATTCTCTACTAGAACCCTCTACTTGAATTCCTCAAAGATCTCAAACTGAATTTATCAAGAACAGAGATGGGGGATGGGGATGTGTAGCTCAGTGGTTAGGGGGGCTTGTCTGTTCTAGCGTGCAGGAAGCCCTGGCTGTTGACAACCCTCCTTCAAAAGGAAACAGAACTCAAGCTCTTCTTCTTATACCTTTGTACTCTTCCAGGGTTCTCTAATCAGTGAATGGCCCTACTCCACCACCTACCCAGTTATTGGGCCAGAACCTTAAGAAGTTATCTTTGACAAAGCTCCTCACCCTCCACTATCTCTAAAGAATGTTTTACCTCTTAAGTCTCTCAGTTCTGGAAGAACTGCGCTCTTTCAAGCTTCCTAACTCTACTCTGGTCCAAACTACATTATCCAAACTAGTCTCTCTAACTAGTATTTAATCATGCTCAACCAAGCAATCTTTTAAAAGTCAAACCTGGTCATGTCAATCCTCTGCTTGTGATAAAGAATAAGAAAAAAGTCTTAACAAAGCATATAAGCCACTGCTATTTCTGCAACCACACTCCTCTCTTCCCCAGTTATTTTCAATGCTTTTAGCTAGGACTTCTCTTAGTTGTTGAAAGGCACACAATAACACTCCCTTGTGCTGCAATCTTTACACTTACAATCCCACTGCCTAAATATTCCAGCACATTCTTCAATTTTAGTTGAAGGATCAAGTTTCCTAACACCTTCCCTCAAGTCCTCCTACACATATTTCTTTCAAAGCCTAAGAATGTAGTAAAGTTATAGTTTGTAATCAAACACAATTTGAAAAATTACTGTGCAAATTGTACATACCATAAAAATGTATCATGATTTACATGTAATATGTAGATTTAAAAAACCTATTAATTACTTTCTAGAAATTAATCTTATACTGTACAGTAGTTCTTCTTCATAGATAAGTAATCAGTGTCAGTCCCAAAGCAGCTAACTGAAACACAATAAAGCTATACAGCCAACTTTAAATTTTCTAGCAGCCACATTAAAAAACAGATGAAATTTGTTTCATCTGTTTCATAAAAAATGAATTTGTTTCATAAAAAAACAGATTAAGTATTTCTTACTTAATCCAAAATACTAAAAAAAAAAACCCAACCCCAAAATTCTCAAAATATTATCTTAACCTGTGATTAATGTAAAATATTATTTCATATCAGTTTTAGAAATGTGCTATGTATTTTACACTTTTATTTGGATTAGCTTCATTTCGGGGGCCACATGTGACTAGTAGTTACCATAATGGAAAACATTATTTTAGAATATTGTATTTGTTATAGTTAAAGAGCCTGCTACTCAAAAAGAGCATTAAAAAAGGGTGGCACTAAGTAAGCAAGTTTAATTTCATATCAAAGAAAGATGTAGCTCAGGTTTGAATCCTTCAAAAAATTTTAAATTATACAAACCTTCCACACGGCTAATCCAAAACAAAAATTCAGGTAAGTAACTGTAAAATTGCATATTTACCAATCATCCAGGTGCTTAAAGGAGAATGGCACTCAACCACCTCGCCTAAAAGTGGTTACCTCTGAGAAAGCAGAGGTAACTTAGTAACTGCTTTTAAAACTTGATCCTATGCAAATAAAACACAGGTCAAATATTTAATACAAACTTGTTCACCAAAGTGCTGTGATAATAAAAACTAGAAAAACCCAATCAGTGAGAAATAGCAGAAATAACTTGAAACTTACTCGATGGCATTCTATATATAGTCATTAAAAATTAAGTTTTAAAGTTTACATAGTAACACAGGGGAAGGCTCACAATTTAACAGTAAGTGAAAGATAAATCTACCCTATATGATTCATATATGTGAGTACAGCATATGCATACAAATGACATACTCACATACATATCTAAGAAGGGGAAAAACTGAAGGAAAAATCAAGTTAACCATTTTCTGATAACCAGTGAGTGATACTTCCCTTCTGTTACTCCTTTTAATACATATTTATTGAATGCTTCTTTGTGCCAGACATTAAAACCTGCCAACACAGGGTATACCAGTTTTAACTTTTCCACAATTTTCAAAATTTTTATAATAAGTATCTTTTCTTTTCATAATTTTAATAATCAGAAAAATGCAATATGGAGTGGATATAGATTTGGGCAAATCAGCTACACAGTGCTGGGTGAATGGGGGAAGAACTGAATATGGCCTTGAGTATTATTTTAGATGACCAAACAATTCATAAAACAGTAAAACAGTATACATAAGATTTCATTTTGATAAAAAACACATATATAAATATATTTAACTGTGTAGAAAAACATGTACTATTGTACAAACTATTAACCATGGGATCTCTATTTAACAATGTAATTTGGGCTGGGGATTTAGCTCAGTGGTAAGAGTGCTTGCCTTGCAAACACAAGGCCCTGAGTTCGATCCCCAGTGCCAAAAAAAAACAAAAAACAAAAAACAATGTAATTTTTTTCACTCGTCTGTTTTCTACTATCCTCTTATGTTACTATAACAAAACTATCTTTAAAAATTTACACACATAATTGACGGAGCATCTACTACATACAAAACTGCTAAAACTTAATGCTTCACGAAGGGAGAAAGAATTTAAGGTAGTTGGTTAGTTTTGCAGTGATAGAGATCAAACCCAGGGTGTCTCCATTCTGCTAGGTAAGGGCTCAACCAATTAGCTGTTCACCCTTAGCCCTGGAGAATGGATTTGAAAAAGAAGAATTTAATTAATAGAGGAAGTGGCAAGCACTAAAGATGAAGCCCGGGGCTACCGACAAGACACAGTAAGAGTTTGATTAGAATGTAGGATATATGAAGAGAGCAGGCAGGGAGCTGAACATATGATGTAAGGGCCTTCAATCTTCATAAGTGAGTGCCTCAGTAAGTTAAGCCAAAGTCACTAGAATTTCTCTAAGTCTCTAACACTGTTCCATTACCCTCTAACTCTGATCTCCTACTACTAGTCTACTTACTCTATTCTAGCTACACTGGACTTCCCTGACATAGTTCTTACATTCTGGCATACATCTGTCTACTACTCTCCCTCTTACTCTCTTTGCTTCCTTCAGATCTTAAGTCTTCTCTCACCTCTCCCCACATAAAAAGCAAGCCTCACGAACTCCCACCCAATCCCTTTACCTCCAGTTCGAAGAAACAAAAAAGCACTTCCCTTTCTAAACTTTTTCTTCACACTTAACAACATCTGCCATATTATTGCTAGCGTATTTGTGTGTATGCAAAACATACACACAAAATCGGAGCTCTATGAAGGTAGATTTTTACTATTCTTCATTCATTTCCATCTCCCTAGTAACCAGAACAGGGCCTGGCACACAGCAGGTGCTCAATAAATATTTAAGAATGAAAGAAAGGGATACCATGGTGTGTATTAGTTGAAATGGTTTATGGTACACCATAAGTATTTATATAAATAGAACTTACAGTGAATTTATTCTAACTTACTATATAATGTTTCTATGGGAACTATTCACCAATACAATGCTGGTGAATTAAGCTTTGAGCATACAGTCTTTAATTTACTAGCAATTTATCTCTAAAAGTTTTGCATTTAATTATTTGAAATAAGAATGGTAGAGACAGACAAAGATAGGAAGGAGTCTTAAATCTGTTTTCCTCCTTTTCTTTTTATTTCTCTCAAAATAAAAAGCAGTGATTCCTTATCTTCCCTGTTCTATCCACTGAAGAGTTTCTGACCTTTTCCGTTTACCACTGAATAGGTCTACTCCACACCTCTGAGCCCTAACCCTAGGACAAGACCACAAACAGAAACTAGAAGTATGAACACAGGGTAGCAATTAAGACCCCAGGAAAGTGAAGTTAACACAGAGGAGCCCAGAGAAGCTAAAAGATCTTAATTCAAATGTTAAGTTAAAAGCATCCGTATTTTAAGAGGAAGTCAACACAAAATAACACTAACTTCCCTTTTAAAATATACGATCCTGAAAGACATACTGAAAGTTTATATACTTTAATGTTAAATAACTAAACCTTAGGTTTTATCATGAAGGATTTCAAGCATATAACAAATGTTAGGGGGAAGAAAATAGGTGATAAGTACCCACCAGTCAGCTGGATTAAATCTTAATCTGTTACCAAATCTGCTTCAGCTTTAAAGACCATAAGATAAATTTTAAATTTTATGGGCCCTTCCTAGATCCTTTATTCCGCTCCAGTTCTCTAGAGATAATTTTTATTCTGACTTGATGATTACCACTCCCAGGCATACTTTTATACTTTTGGTACATACTCCATGAATCACAGTAAAAATATGGTATAGTTCTACATGTTTTTAAACTATATAAATGGTATTTTACATCCCAGTTCTGTCATTTACCATCTATCTGACTTCAGGTAAATTGCCAACTTTATGCCTCAGTTTCCTCTCTGAAAAATGGAAATAACACTACCTACTACCTCATATGGTTGTTGGGAGATATAAATGAATTAAATACTGTTAAGAAAGCCTTTAAAAAAGTATCTTGCTGGGCTGGGGTGTAGCTCAGTGGTACAGCACTTGCTTAGCATGTGAGCGGGGCTTAGGTTCACTTCCAGAACCAAGAAGAAAAAAAAAGTAACAGTATTAGTAACTATTATATAAAGTTCAAAAGGAGCTGTCTATATACTGACTGAGGAATACACATACACTGATTGAGGAAAGATTAACTACCAAAGTGACATATGAAAATCCATATAATGCCAGATATTTTCAAAGTTTGAATCAAATGAAAAATACAATATTTAGGCTGGAAAGGGTCACTAACCTATATAACAAATTGAAAAATGCTGAGAATGGAGAGAAAAAAGCCCTGCATTTTAAAATTTACAAACTGTAACACTGCACTAGAATTTATTAAATAATTCATTTAAATTGATGATGATTTTAAAAATCCAAATATGCAGTCACCTACTTTTATGACATTTGGGTAGAGGGCTGGGAGAGAAGGTAATTATTCAATGAGCTGCTATTCAAAGACTTTTCTGCCTACTGAAGGAGACACTTTGGCTTTCACATAATATATTATTTGGCACTCAAACTTCACTACTTTTTTCCTCTAATTTTTTTTTTACTAACTATAAGCAGAACGAATTAAAATTTAAAAGATGCTTTATAATAGGATTCACCTAGATTATATAATTTTTATAAAGACAAATGGATTCTGCAGTTTATCAATGTGATCTTGGACACATCTTTATTATAGTCTCTAGGTCAAAAGATCAGAAAACATCAAAACTCAAGTGCCCTACATATTGGGGCACTTGAATTTTTTCAAGAGCTTTTTAATGGCTTAAAAATATATCTGTGCTTTGAAGACTGACATGTATCTACTTCGATGCATATAAAGAGGAATAACTAGATCTAATGAGCATCTAGTAAAAGCCATTTGCTGGGCTAGAAGTTTTTCAATGCAGTATCCATCTTTCAATTTGTGAAATATCTCTGTGGACAAAATTTAGAAAGCTACCATACCTCTCTGCAAAGTGTTAAAAATGACTACTACAAAAGTCAACATTTAAGCTGGTAAAATATATAAATGTACGTAAAGTGTGCTAAATACACCAACACAAAAGAGTTGAAGTATTTATTTCCCCTAGAGGTTAGCATATATTTCTATGTCTAGGAGGCTAGCTGAAACAGTAATTAAATTTAACATCAAGAATAAACCATGCTGCTCCCTCCCCCCAAAAAAAACCCGGTATACGAGAATGTGAAGAGATTTATGCCTTAGGAAAAGTTTCTAAGTTCTACTTCACTCTTCCTAAAGTGAGAGCTTTGAAACGGAACCATTGCTTCTGTTTCACCTCTCCCCCATTTCAGTAAAATATATATAAATATATATGTATAAGTCAGTCAGTCCCAAATAAGGTTTAGTGGGAAATCAAGCTTTAACGAATAAGCCAAAGAAAAAGGCCTAAATACTCTCACTACTTTCTATTGGAAAAAGAACTCCATCGCCGCTTCTCCTACATCCCCCGCCCCAAGCAAGACGCAACACCTGCCAAGCCCGGAGCTCCAATAATGATCTAACTTTTTAAACGCAATCTGGGAAGACGACGCAAATTATTTCTCGAGGAGTCCCAGAAGATAGAAGAAAACGTCCTCTCAGAAAGGGAGGCACGAGCTTTGGGGCTGTCTCCTCTGCTTGTTAGAGGATTCAAAATCCACTTGCTTCAGGGACCCTCGGAAGCTGCACGCTCCGGCGGCGGCCGGCCTCGGGCCTCGGCGAAACAGGCAGTGTTTACACCTGTCACGAGGGAGAGAGAGGGAGAAGCAGGAAGCCCGAGCCAAGCCCCAAACTTCTCAACAGCTCCCGGGAGGGAGCGGCCGGCGCGCAGCTGCGGGCAGGGCGAGACCTCGACGGCCGGGGAGGGAACGGCTCACACTCCCCGGCCGGTGCCCGCGTCGGAGAAGACGGAGCCGTGCGCTTCAGGCGCCACCAACAGCTTTCCCGCACCCGCCGAGGAAGACAGCAGAGCTGGAGCCCGAAATCCGCAGGCCCGCAGAGCCGGCTCCATCCCCGCAGCCCCAGCTCCGCGGCGGGCAGGTGCTTCAGGCCAGTGCGAGGGCTGGCAGTGGGCCGGGTCTCCGCTCCCTCTTCTCCGGAGCGGCAGGGCTTACCTGGCTCGTCCGGGGCGGCCGCGTTGGGCATGGCTTAGGGGGCCGGGGAGGAACCGGCTCCCCGGGGAAGGACCGGCTATTCGGAGCTGGTGAGAGCGGAAGGCAGGCTGCTCCCGGCCCTGTCAGTGCAGCAGCGCCATGGACGCCCACCCAGAGTTTCAGCGCTGCCGCGGGACCCCCATTCCACTACCCTCCGCCCTCTTCCGCCGCCGCCGCCGCCGCCGCCGCGGCCGCCTCCACCTCCTCCTCCGCGGAGACCCCCCGCCCACTCCACACACTCTCCCATCATGCAGCGGGGGAACCGCTGCCGCCGATACGTCACTTCCGGGCGCAGGTGGCTAGGTTGGGGCCGAACGCTGGTGGGTGCTGCGGCTGGGGGAGGACACTAGAGGAATTAGTGTCACAGAACGTTTAGCCCTGCGCAGGCGCTATAGCGTCAAGTGTCTTCCGCCATTTTGGGTGCGGGCAAACTGCACTTTCCTTTTACTTGCCAGAGTCAACTTAGAGTCGGGGATAGACGTCCTCCCGCCTTCCCCCGCCCGCAGAGGCGGTGCTCCGGGCGAGGGACGGGCGTTCATCTACCCTGGTTAACGTTTACATTCTCCCAGGACTGAGCTAAATCTTTCGCTTTCCAAAGATTGCAAGGTTTAGAGATACAGAACCAGATCTATGCCCAAAAAACTTACTAAGCAGCATTCAGCAGCTTGCCCTTTTCGCCCCAAAATGACTTTTTCATTCACAGCCTAGTCGCTTCCTCTTTTTATGTAAACCAACAGAACAAGAACCTGGTATTTAACAAATAACGAAGAAATGAATGTTACACATCAAAACTAAGATGAGAAAGCAACATTCAAACGAATCATCTTGGACAAAATAATTATCTGGAATTTTGCTAACGGATGGAGAAGGGCAGTCCTTCAAATTAACTTCTGCATTTAAACGCATTTCTCTAACAAAGATCTTAACACAATCTGTTTCCACCGTCGGTCCTGAGCAGTTGATCTTGTGCGTTCTTCTGCCCCCTTCCCCTGAATATGTCAGAACACCAGCCACTGTAAAAATCAGTCTAGAAGGCTGCACGATTATTATTACTGGCTGGGAAAATGAGCCTAGGCTTCTACCCGCAAATCAGGAGTCCTGCGAGGTCCTCATTCGGCCCGCATTTGCCAAACCTCTGCATCGATAATTTGAATAATTTAAGATAGTTCCCAAAGAGCAAAGCTCAGCAGAAAGCAGGATGGAAAACACGCTTCGGTCACAGAGAAGTGTCCACCCCTCTGAGTGGAGGAGTTACAAAATCGGGAACGATAAGGACAATAGCAGTTCATCACGGTTTATCCCGCCTCTGCAATGTCCTAGACAAATTAGTTGGAGCACAGAAACAGACCCGATTTGTCTCCTTACATCTCAATCGCTGTAAAATATACGGAGACTGCATCTCTTTAAATTGTAGGGGCAGCTGTTTTGTGGTGATGCTGGATTTTTTGTTATTGCTCCGTCACCCAAGTGAGAAAAATCTATATGGCTCGTCAAATTTACGTATTCCTATTGTATTTCGCCCCCTGCTGGCGTAGTTCATTTGCAAGCTTTAAAAAAAGTATATGTAGAACTAGTGTATAAACGCCTATTGACGGGGAAAAAACCCCAAAATGTGTGTGTGTGTGTGTGTGTGTGTGTGTGTGTGTAAAATTGGGAATGAATTGATTTTAAACAAACACGTATTTGTTTTCATTTGATAGCTCTACGAAACAGAAATATTGGATAAGAACTATGACAAGATCCTAGAGTAGATCCTACGCTATGGAAATGTTTAAATTATGAATTTAAAATATTAACAAATTTAAAATGTTTAAAATGCTGAATTTAAACATCAAAACACTAAAAAGAAAACCCTGCTTTTGGGAAAATACTTTCCTGATTTCATACATAACAATTGATTACAAAATGATGGTTTTTATCAGGTGAATGCAGAAAGATAAATTCACTTAAGGACAGCAATTAAAAAATTGGCTTCTGATTTTGCCTATGGAAATTGAGTAGCTGCTTGGCCAGCTGACTGGGGAGTGTAATTAATCAAGCTGTTATTGATGCTCTTACGTGTAATTCCGAAGGCAGCACTCTAATGCTTACAAAATTGTGTTATAAAAGGAAAGTCTGCGAATATTTTTAAGATAATAAACTTGTGGGAAATATTCTTATTGAAATTCATTGCTTCTGGAGCCAATGATATTACAGTTTTTGTTGCCTCTTAAACATGCGCTATAACATATCACTTGAGATTTGGCATCAAGTTAATAAAAAAGACCAGTTATCATTTGTTAAGGTTATTTCTAGTTGTAAACTTCTTAAAAAGCTGTAATCCTAACATAAGTAAATTTTGCCTCTTTTTTCCATCTAATGTTGTGTTGTAAGTATTTCTTCCTATCATTTCACATCTTATGAATGTTTAATTTTAATTGTCTATGTAATAGTCAATGGAGTGGGCATATCATGATTTATCTGTTACCTTATTAGTGAATAATTTCCAATATTGCAAATATTAGAACATTTTGATGATAATTTTTTGCATCTGGCTTTGTCCAATTTTAGGAATTTTTTTCATATAAAAACTAGTGACCCAATGGCTATGAATGTCTTATTGGCATTTTATCTTCTCATATTATTTTCCAAAAGAACTATCCAAGTTTACAATGCCACCAGTAATACAGGATTGCACTAGTTCTACCACCTCTTCACCAGCAATGGATAATAATTGAAAGGAAAAAAGCATTGATTAGACTAAAAAGTGAAATAAACTTAATTCACATTACATTGTATAAGAAATCAACAAACAAGCAAGCATAAAAACCCAGTAATGTGATGTTTTGGAAAGGCAATATACATAGACCTGAGCCTATGAACAGTCCTTATTACCTTGACCTTGGTTTCCTTACACGTCAAATGAGAAGGTAGTACTAGATCAGATTCGCTACCCTCACAGGAAAAGTAATTCTTCAGTATATGGATCTCTTTAAGAATATAATCAAAACTTTGGCCCTTTCTGTACAAACTGTTCAAACCTACAGACAATCAAATTTCTTAGACCTCCTAAAGCTCATTCATGGAAGTGGGTCTGTGAATCACAGTTTAAGAAACTGGCACCAGATGATTTCTGTGATCCTTTCTTCCTCTAAAAATTTACCAAAGATTGTATTTTATAACTCAATAAAAATTTCTAAATAAACATTTTTAGTGGAAAAATAAATTGTAATATATTCATAAATAGATTATTGGTTAGCACTTAACTAGGGGCTATAGGTTAATCAAGATGGTTAGATTCTAAAGATACTGAAAAGAACAAAATTTACAAATGAATGAAATATGATATGTGTTTTACAACGTGATTTTTTAAAGATAAGCCAATACATTATTATTTATGGATGTACACTTTTATAGTAAAAGTATAAAATATAGATGAGAATGATACACACCAAATTTATTAAAGTCTGATATGGGTTAAGATGCACTAAAGGGGACTCCATCTATAACTGCATAATGTTTTATATCTTTAAAAAAATGAAATAGAAATATAATGTGAGTGGTATATGTGCCTTATAATTTTGTCATAGCTACATTTTTAAAAAATAAGAAAACTGGTGAAATTAAGTTTTATGGTGTATTTTACTTCACTAAATATATCTAAAATATCATTTTACCATGCAATAAACATCTCTAAATTATTAATGAGGTAATTTGTATTATTTTGTACTAGGGGTTCCAAATTCTGTGTGTATTTCCCACTTACAGCACATCTCAATACAGACCATATACATTTTGAGTGCTCAACAACCACAAGTCCCTAGTGGCTACCATATTGAATAGGACAGCTCTAGTTATTTTTAAGTAGAACATTAGAATGACCAATCACTTTTGTGATAGCTACTTCAATGCATTAATAACACCAACGAAAGAAGGGTCAAATTTAGTTACTACCGTAACACTCCTTCCTCAAAGTCTAGGAAATATCTTTGGGGTCATTGATTTATATGTTACATAATAAGGCCAGTTCCTAATCTCAGGAGTCAGTCTTTCAAATTTTATACTTGAAAAGGCCTTTGTTAGAATTTTATATATGATAAAATTTAAGCCTTTCAAAAATTTATTGACCTTGGGGTTAGGGATTTAGCTCAGTGGCAGAGTGCTTGCCTAGAAAGTGCAAGGTCCTGAGTTCGAGCACCAGCACCCATCAAATGTATTGACCGAAAGCATTACTTTTGTAGAAACCTGGATCCATCTTTAACTTTGTGTGGTATGGTAGAAGGATTCAGGGAAATATAACAGAGAGTTTTCAAGTGATTTATGTTTGCATAAGCATAGAGATTTCTGTCTATCTTATTCTTTTTTTTTTTTTTTTTTTTTGAGACAGGATCTCACTACGTAGTTCAGGCCGGCCTTGAACTTGCTATGTAGCTCAGGCTGGCCTCAAACTCATGCCAATCCTCCTGCCTCAGCCTCCCGAGTGCTGGGATCACAGGCATGTGCCACCATACCTGGACTTTTATTCAACTCTATATTCCCATTGTGAAGAACATGACCTGGAACATGATTGATGATAATGAATATTTGTTCAATAAATGATACTCTTTTAAATCAATGGAATGAATATTTTCAGAAAAAAACTATTTTAATGTAATTGTTAGTATCTTTCTTGATACATTGCTATTTATCACATCTCAATGGTTCTATACTTATCTAGGTATAATATAGGTTTATATTTCTATTGTGAATTATTTTTGTAATTTATCTCTGGAATTTAACACTTAACTGAACACCTTCAGGCATTCAGCACTGTGCCGAGAGACTACTATAAAGAAACTCTTGATTCTAGCCTATAAACGCAAGTGTACAGTCTGGCTAGCCAAGAGAAATATACCTGAAACAATCACCACCTTGAAACTCTGGTTGTATCAAATGGAGAACAATGAGCAGCATAGGACTGACAACATCAGTAAGTGGAGTTCAGAGAAGAGGAAGAGCCATTGGAATAGATGGGAAATGCTTCACTGCAGATACGTGTTTGCCCCAGAACATTAGATTGGTTCTGCTGAGGGATACTTCTGCAGGCTCCCCAACACCCAGGGCCCCCTACAGCACCAGCCCTTCCTTACTGGGGACATTCAGAGCACACTTTGTCGACCTTATGCTGTTCCGGTGAATTATGGCTTGTGTAGACCTTGTTCTCATGCTGTAACTCCTGGGCTAGCTCAGGGTTCTCTGGAGCCCAGGTTCTTATACCTTTCTTTGAAAACTCAAGGAGAGTCCTCCTACTGTTATTTCTCAGGGACCCATCACTTTTTCTTCAGTGTCTTTAACAGGTTCCATGTTCCTCCAACTCCAAAGGTACTCTCCTAACTATCCCTTTTCTAGCTTTTCACTGATAGCAGTGGCCTCATTGAAATTACCAGTAGAACTTCCTTGTGTCCCCTGGAAACTCTTACCAGATCAGTGTTGCTGACCTGGAAGCTCTTCCCTCTTCAGCTGGTACGTCTTCATGACTATTCCTCACATATCTCTGCTGCAGCTAGGCCTGGGATGCTTGCTTGCTTTCAGAAAGAAAGACAACTTGTTATAGGCAACAGAAAATTAGCTTTAAAGTGGGACAGACCCAGGTCTAAACCTCAGCAACAGCATCAAACCTTGTTAAGAATTTTCCTCAATTGCAAAAATCAAGACAGTGTCCCTGCTTCACAGAAATGCTCTCCAGATGAGATGAATTAATGTATGTCAAACAGCCCAACACGAAGCCAGGTATTATAGTGACTTAATGGAAAACACTACTGTCACTAATTGACCCTTCCCTCAGATCAGTGGTGATTTTAAAATAACTTCCCTCCCACTACCACATGATATTTAGCAATGTCTAGATACACTTTGGCTTGTCACAATAGAGGTGGGGGCATAAATGGTCTCTAGGAGGTAGAGGCAAGGAATGCCTCTAATTTTCCTACGGAGGACAGCCTCCCCTATACCAAAGAATTACCCAGTGCAAAATGTCAGTAGTGACGAGTTTGAGAAACCTTGCTCTAGGCCATCCTGAAGCTTCTATTTCTGCTAATTCTGTCTACCAGGGCTACTAATCCTAGGTCCCTCAAGTGCCCGCCATTACTAACCTAGACTTAAAATCACTCCAGTAGCCACACCACCATATGGGCTTTTCAAAGATTGTCAGTGTAAGAATCCTTGCTGCCATTATGGCCTCCATCAGTATGTTAGTCCTGACAGAGACAATAATTCCAGTGCTGTGGTCTCTAGACCCATTTAACTACACCCTAAATCCTTATACCTTTGTAGGTCCCATGAAATAAATATTGTCATTACTGCTTTCCCTATTAGGAGATCAAGGCAGACTTTGCCTAGATTCCAAAAGGGAGACCTGTGCAGCAGCTACTCAAGGAGTTTCTTCCTCTCTGGAGTAGAAGCGTCTTGTTCTCACAGTGGGCAGTCACTTTGTGTCCCTTTTTAATACTATCAAGTCTCTCCTCTCAGGTAAGAGATTCTACCCAAAACTAAAAGGCTTGAAACAGGTCGAAACCCCTCCAGCCACTTTGGGCTGCCTATCGTTTCTCTGCCTACCTTTAGTCTTTTTGTGACCTGTTGTAGATTATTTTGCCTCATTCATCCTGGTGCACATTATTTTTGCCCCTTCCCCATCCCCAAACCAAAAGACACAATGGTGCCCTGATATGGTACAAGGAGAAGTACACAGATCACAGATGAAATATATAGATCACAGAAGTGTATACGAGTACACAAGTATTCTTGCTTAATATTTTGAACCTGAATCTATATAAACCTATAAATCTAGTCTCTAGTTTACAGGAAATACTGGAGGAACAAGTTAGACAGGACCTCAAGGAAATAATCATACGAATGCAGTACATGGTATTCTACAAAACAAAGCACTTGTCTCTTCGATAGGGGTCACTGAAGTTTCTACAGTAAAAGAGACTTAAGAGAAATAACAAAAGTAATGCATAGCTCTTGATAGGACCCTCACTTGAATAAGTCATTGTTAAAGCTATTTGGGGGATAATTGAGAAAATCCAAATATGGACAGGCATTTCTAGAGAATTTATTATTAATATTTTAGGTGTAATAATAAAATCATGTCTATACATATATCTATATGTCTTCACTTTTTAAAGACATGCTTGTAATGTCATGTCCATAATTTATTTTTAAATGGTTCATGAAAATAAATATACATAGGGTTAAAGAAAATATTGCAAAATGTTTTAGTTGCTAAACTACTGAACTGAATTTAGATGGTGGATATATTGGTGTCTATTGTACTATTATTTCTATTTTTCTGCTACTTTAAATATTTTCATGATGAGAAGTAAAATAAAAGACTATTAAATATATCTAAGTGGACAGATGAGATCTGGATTTATTTATTCCTAAATCATTGCAACCTCAAGGCAATCTTTGTCAAATACACATTCCCCACCCTGGAGCAGATCTTGTAAACAGTGATTTTGAAAAGGGTTTTAAAGACATAGAAAGGAGAAAACAAACAAGGACAGCAGCTTGTGAATCAATTGTAATTAGTTTAAACCCTCTAATGTGCACAAATGCAGTAGAATTACAACTCTGCTCAACAAGAAGCAGTTCTAATGCAGTGTTAGCAAGGACTTATGTTATCATGAGTAGCGCAGCATTCAATTGGCAGTACCAACTCAAGTCCTCTCTGTGACTTTCCAATATTATTTCCTCTGATTCAAACATCTTTCTTGATTCTTACAATTAACTTTTTGGTTTTTCTTTTTGATAACCCAGTAACCCTTTCCTGTGCTTGGAAAAATTTCCAACTTATGAGTCTAGGTTGGAGGCAAAACCTTCCTCCAAGTGTAAAAGTTGAAAATGCCAGTGTGGTAAAAATAGCTTTGAATGTTTGGCCACTCTTTATTGCAAGAGGGAGCTTATTTCTCTTCTTCATAAGTGTGTGTTAACTTCTGGCTTGTTTTGACCAACAGAGTGGGTACAAGTGGTGCTATGTAAATTCCAAGGCTGAGCAATAAGAAATATGAAGCTTCTGACTTTATCCTTGGTATACTCCCTCTTGGAGACACTATGTAAAATGTGAATCATCCTTGAATGGAGGCCACATGGAGAAAAATCAACCTCTGTTAGCTGAGCTCCCAGCCAACAGCCATCCACGTGAGTGAACTAACTTGGGCATCCCAGGCACATGAGTCTTCACTTCAGATGATTTCAAATCCAGAAGACCTATGCAATTGAGCTCAGTCAATCTACAGAATATTGAGATAGAATAATGGTTGTTGATGTTTTAAGTCATGAAGGTGGTTTGTTACACACAGATAGATAATGAAAACCAGCAGGCATCCATTTCTCTAGCTTCCTTTGCAGTTAGGTATAGTCGTGTGAGCTGTGCTGGGCTGATCGATGTCTCTTGCCCAGATTTTGACTTATGAGCTAATGACACATACAAGCAAGAACCACAGAGAACCTTCCTCTGATGCTGATGTTAGCAGTTTCAGTAAGACTGACCTTAAAGACAGCTGGGGCTCGTAGCTGTTTAACGTCCAGTGTCAGTGGTACTGGCCATGCCAGCATCAGCAGCGTTCTCATTAGACCAGATCTCTGACATGATTCTGGGAGATGTTTCCATCTGCGTGGCCTCTGAGCCTGTTTTTTGACCCTGTAGGGAATTCTGCAAGCTACCTAACATTATTTTAATAAGTTTCTTTTCTGCTTAATCAGTTACTGTTGATTTCTGTTGCTTGTGACTGAGAACTCTGGCAGATACGTCTCTTAAACTAACTGCCTCCTATTTTTTCCTTTAGTTAAGATTCAAAGTTCAAGAATCACTCCTCCTGGATGTCTCTTCTAAGCCCCTGTTGTACCTTGTGAGTATCTGCAAAATTGGTCTTACCCACTGTAATTTCTTATTTCCTAAACTATCTACCCCACTAAACTGATAATTTTAAAGAAAAGAACTACATTTTCATCGCTGGACTCTAGCATCAAGAATCATGCTCATCTAACATTTGCTGGAGGAATAAGTAATTGAATGAATGAAGTTGATGGTGTGATATTTGGTAGGTTTATAACAGTACTACAAATAGGTATCATTTCAAAGTTTTAAAAATCATTTATATTCTTGTCATAACAGAACATCAGTGAGGTCCTATTGACAATAAGAATAGAGCACGTTTTAGAGCATTGCTTTTATAAAACACCACTGTAAATTTTTTGCAAATTACTGCTTTCTACGTAATATTGACGACTTCCTTCATAACCTAGTAATGTTCATCTTTTATGCACTTCCAGATGATTTTTCATTGTTATTCCAGTGATTATTTTTATTCTTTTTGATGTAAAGATGTTGAAAGTGTGGGTTTTAAAAATCCATTTAAATTATGGTCCCTAGAGTACTTTATTGGGAAAGATGCATTGTTTAAGAAAAATCATTTTAGAAGTAAAAAGATGATAGATATAATCATGGTACTTTTGGCCTTATGATTTGGTGAAATCATGGCAAATATGTTCTCATTTGAGGACAGCATGGTGTTAAAAGTGAGCGAAAAATTTATATGATAAAAAATTCAGGGGTTGGAGATTTAGCTCCAGTGGTAGAGTGCTTGCCTAGCAAGCCTAAAGTCCTGAGTTTGATCCCCAGCACCGCGCCCCCTCCTGGCAAAAAAATTTTCAGCTACTGAATCTGGATTTGTCTAGTATATCTGGATTTCCAGGCATTGGCGGCATTGGTGGCTGTGTCATTCAGAGTTCCATGTGTCATGCAGACATGTACTAAAAGTTGTGAACAATAAAGATGAAGACCATTTGTTTTCTTTTGGCTGTTAGGTGATTATTTAACCATTTAAACACTACCTACTATGTCCGGTCTTGATGCCAGGTGCTTTGCAGGCATAAAGATGGATAAGCTACTCCTTCCTGCAGGAGTTTGTAGCCTATTATCAGGTAAATGCAAAGTTCTTACCTATATTTTGTGTAACTTTCTATATGTTATATTCATTGATTTAGCAATTATTTAAAAATAATTGTGTCTAAGATCTATATGATCCTCATTTACCTATATGAGGTCTAGGGAAGATGCTATAAAGTGTTGAATGCAAGATTATGACGTAGTACCAACAAGTGCTAGCTGCTGCTGCTCCTGTTCTGGTTATTCCATGGTGTTGGATGCCTAGTAGAAAGAACAGAGACCCAATTAACTGCAGGGAGTTTGAGACAGATAAGTTTTGCAAAGACAGGGTGCACACCTCTGCATACTGTAGCCCTGGAACTGCTGAACACTGAGTGGATCTGTGTTCCAGGTGTCGCAGACCCTTCCTCCCTGTGGTTCACAAAGCAGTTCCTGAAGTGAGGCAGCGTTGAATCTTGGGTCATATGCAGGTGTAAAAGAGAACCCGTGAAATTCATACCAGGTGGTTTTCACTGCTGGAACCTTTTTGAGCTTACCATATTGCTTTTAACCTTCCATCGGTTTCATGCACAGGTAACACTCTAATGTTTATTGAATGAATGAGTACATGTGCCTGAGCGCACCAACAGTGTTAAGTCTGTGTTACCAGCCATGGAGATATGTCCATCCGTCCTGAAAAATTAAAGCACTGATCTTACCAAAGCACCTGCTGAGAGGATCCCAGTTATCCAGATTTGTAACGCTCAATGTGAAGAAGTGTTACTGAAGTTCGCTTTTGCCAGCTCCATCACGGATCAGCAACCTAGATCTTCAGTCATACAGATTCCAAATATTTCAGCCAGGAAGTACAGCACTCTGTTGGAATATTTCTCCAGACTCCCTTTGTTAAGAGAGACCCTGTGAATTACCTAGACATGCTGGTCACTTTCCAACTGCTATGGTTTTTATGCCAGTCTAGCTTCCACAAACTTCAACCTCAAAACTACTTCCAGAGTAATTATCTGCATTACAATTCTAACTGTGTCATTTATTACCCAAACTACTTCTCTAGATTCTCCTAGCCTGCCTCCATGATAAAAACAGAAGTCTTTTGCTTAGTAAACAAGATCTTTCATAATTTGCTCTCAGTTTCCTGTTGTATTACTTTTTCGTACGTGCTCAATTACACAGAACTCCTTAAACATTTTTCAAGCATGCATACATTTTCCCACTTGATTCCCTTTCTCTAGAACACTCTTTCCTTTTCTACCTGATTAATGACTACAGGTCCTTTATGACTCGCTCAGATATCACCTTCTTTCAGAAGGTGTTCTAACTCATCAGTCTGGAAATGTCCTTTTTCTGTGCCCAGAGCACAGTTGGTAACACTTACCATATGGCACCATGATCATTAAAGTCCTTGAGAACAAATAAAGATAAGATGAGGGAATATGAGATATTGACATAAACATAACCGAAATTAAGCACACATGTTGTTGGTAAGGTCCAGGGAACAGTCAGTTCATACCGGTGCTGCTCAAACTTTAATATCGCCTGGGTATCTTGTTAAAATGCAGAACCTGACTCAGTAGGTTGGGAAGTGAACTAAGTTTCTGCATTTCTAGTAAAGTACCCAGGCAACATCGATAGTGCTGTTTTGAGGTACACGCTGAGGAACAAGAGCTTACAATACATAAAGAACACTGTCCTAGGTGCTGGGAACTCTAAGAAGTCCGACGCATAGTCACTACACTTCTGACAAGAGGCAGATGGTTTAGTTGAGGCACTAACATGGGCATATAGGAAGACAAGCAAGGATCATATAGTATCATAAAGCCCCACTTCTCTTTTAAGGTGCAAAGCGTCATTATTTCTTGTTTTGCTGTCTTTTAATGTAAGGTTGGGCAAGAGACCAAACTATACATATCCAGAGACATTCAAGGTCACATGTATTTATAGAAAGTGGAGACATGCTTTAGCATTTGTTATGCGTTATGAAAAGGTTCAGAAAATAACTTTGCCAATAACTCTCATGAACAATTTCAGCACTTGTGCATAAGGAACAAGTACAAGGGTATTTGTCGCAGCTTTTTGTTAGAGCAACACAACGAATACAATCTACTGGTTCACCTGTGGGGTGATAGATAAATGAAATGTAGTATTTAATACTTAACATGAATAAGCTAGATCTATGGATAAACAATTATAACCTGAAAAACAAGGGGGACTGAGAAAGGGAGCAAAAAGACAGGTATGGTGGTGCACAGCTGACTGAGGCAGGAGGGATCACCTTAGCTCAGGAGTTTGAGGCCGGCCTGGAAACCAGACACAAACAAAAAGAAAGCAAATTGCTGAAAGATACTCATAGTATAAAATTGTCATGTAAATTTAATCATGAAGCAAAATGTAAGCTGTTTTACAATAAAAACGTACATGGGAAATATTGCATACCAAGCTTCAACATAACAGAGCTTTCTGGAAGAGGAGATAGGAATGGGAGGTTGGGCTTATCTCTGGGAAAGGAAGTAAGGGGAAGAGTGATGTTGGTTAATATGTAACGGTTTCCATGTTCTCCATTAATGCTTATTCTGGAGGAGGGATCTCAGTAGTTCCATTTACCCTCCAGACTGGATGTTTGCCAAAGATAGGCAACTTATGTTTTCCCAGCAGGTCCTTTGTTTGGGTCAGTGTTTCATGTGCCACAATGTCCTTCCTTCCCCATGGTTTGCAAAGTAATTCTTAGAGTGGAGTGACTATGCATGGTTGAATCTTCAGTTGTATTTAGGTATAAAAGAGAGTCTATAATAGCCATGTACTCAGGATCTGAGGGGGGTGTTTCCCAGCCCCTGGCTGGTGAGCCCTCTTCTTCCTTTCCACAGTGCAATTCCTAGGAATAGCAAACATTTGTTTTTAAATTCCAAACCTGACATATTCTGTATCCTCACAACATCTACTTGTAATTTTTCATACTTTTAAATTACATAATTAAAAATAATGCAGAAAGCCAAGGAATACCTCTTGATAGAAAATACATTATAACAGATAACAGTACAGAAAAAGGGAAAGTGTTTCCCACCCCAACTCCACAATGCCTCCATTCGGCAAGGTCAATGTCAGCACCTTGAAAATATGTAAATACATGTGTGCATGCTCAGAGACATTTTTGCCTATTCAAATACACATGCCATTTTTAACAATAAAAGGAGGACAATACTATAAATATTTTGTGACCTACTTCTTTTCTATTGGAAATATATTTAATACCTTTTCTCATATAAATACATAATAAAAACCCATTCTAGCCTCTGCAGTGCTATGCCATTGTTCATTGAATGGTAACACCTAATTAGCTAACCAGTCACCTGTTGGATATTACAAACAATACCACAGTATTTCTTGTGGTGTACCTTTGAGGACTTGTGCCACTGCCTCCTAGAATTGGAACTGCAGGATCAAAGGGTGTGCATATTTTGGATGATTTATGCTCCAATTTCCTAAATTTAGAAATGGAAGTGCCTTATGAGTGTCAAATTATATAATCAACATGCTGTGGATCAAAGCAGAAAAACGAAGTTATCCTCAAGAGAGTCACAGTGGGTCTTAATATAATAATAAATACAAATGTGTCATACGGTGCATCACTCAGTGTATTAGTTACCTTTCTAGAGTCAGTGGTTTGCAAGAGAGCAGATTTAATACGGCACAAATACAAGTTACAACATTTACACACAAGCCAAATATAGGAAGAGTGCCGAATGTCTATCTGTGCACTGGAGACCTGAAAGATCCAAGGCTGGGAGCCCATGGCAATGTCTCATGTACATCCATGTCTGCACTAAAAGGCTGTGTGAAGAAATCTATACTTGAACTAGGATACAATGCTTGCAGCGGAGATGAAGACCAGAGCTCCCCTGAAGCAAACAGCAGCCATCCCTGACGACAGCAAGACCCCGAGCTCCTTCTGTGATGAGAACATCCGAGTTCCCTTCGAGAGAACCCAACAGAGCTTCTCCTGGGAAACAGCCGGCACCCATTTCTCCTTTATGTTGTGTCAGCAACAATCCTCAGGTGGACCCTCTATGGCCAGAACCACACCAACTCAGTCCAGCTGGATGTTCCTGCTTAAACTGACCACAATAATAGGTCTACCACACTCAGAAAACAGCTGCAGTGGACACATGGAAACAAGAGAGTAGAAGTAAGCATAGTGTTATGGTTCTGTTTATGAGAGAGGAAATTCGGCTTTCAGTCCTGTGAGTAAACTGGTCTTTTCCTGCCATGGAAAAGGAGGCACCGAACTGTCATAGCTTAATGACATTCCAGCAAACTCTTCCCCACACCAAGCTACCTTCTGGGATAATTTGATTTCTCAGACAAGTTTGTCTACAGACACAAAGTGCTGAACAGAAAACACTGGGACCTGGAACACTTGATATTTATCCTTTGTGTTACAAAGTAATTGACTGACACTCTAGTTAATCTTTCATAAACGTGGCCAGCATGGGTCATACTACCAGAGCTTGGTCATTCCCAGGGGTCCATGGGAGTAAGAACGAAGAACCCTTCTCTGAGGAAGAAGAATATGAAACTAAGGTAACATAAAAACCTATTGCAAATATTAAATATAGTGGTAATGTTTTTAGAAGTGCTTTCTTTACGATCAAGAATGAAACAAAGATGCTAGCTAACATAGACATTCCGTATTGTATTGGGGGGTCCTATCAACATGATAAGGTAAGAAAATGAACATATAAATATCGGGGGAAAAAACATAGTCAAGCCAAGCATTGTGGTATATACCTGTAATCCTAGCACTCAGAAAGTCAAGGCAGGAGGATCACGTGTTTGAGGCCAGCAAAAACCAAAAAATAAACCCCTGAAAACATAGTTAGGGGCATAGATATAGCACAGTGGCAGAGCACTTGCCTAGCATACATGATGTCCCTGGGTTTGATCCCCAACATTGGAACAACAACAACAAAAAATAGTCAGATAATATGAATGGCTATATAGAAAATCTCAAATATTTTACAAATTATTGAAGCTCAACAATTTTCTGGATATACAGTTAACATGCAAGAATCATTGCATTCCTGTACATGATCAACAAGGAGAAAAGTATGACTTAAATATATATATGACATGTATATATGCCATTTACAGTATAATAGCGACAAAAGTACAAAAATTGCTAAGGATAAATCTGACATGAGATGGACAAGATCCTATAAAGGAAAATCATAAATCTCAATTGAAATGCACTAAAGCCAACCTAAATAAAAAGGTATACTGTGTTTGCATAAAGGAAAACTCAATCTAGTAAAGTTCTCAGTTTCCCATGATTAAATGTACAAATTTTATTAATTTCCAGTAAAATTCCAAATAAGTTTTTCAGCCTTAAATTTAACAAGCTGATTTTAAGTGTATGTAGACGAGCAAAGGGTCAAGGAAAAGGACAAATTTGAAGAACAAGATGGAGTGATGCACCCTATAAGATCAAGCCTTAATGTAAAGCTATCATTTTAATATAATACATATTAGCTCAAGCATATAGGAGTGAACCAATTCCCAGAAACAGAGCTACATAAATACAGAAACTTGATGTACGACAGTGCTGTCATTGCAGGTAAGTGATGAAAGAATGGACAAGGGGACAAATGGTGCTGGCAAAATTAGTTATTTGAATTTTTCATTCGGACATAAAATTAGAATCACATTTCATAATAGATGAGAAATTCCAGATGGATTAAAAGCCTGTACATGCGAAGCAAAAAATTTAAACTTTTAGGAAATCTAGATTATTTTTATGACCTCATAGAGAAGTAGAATAAAACACAGAAAGCACAAGCCACAAAAGAAAAGATCGATAAATCTGACTATATTAAAATTTAAAGCTTAAAACTTAGCTAGGCGTGGTAGTACATACCTGTAGTCCCTCACTCAAGGAGGCTGAGGCAGGAGGATCACAAGGTTGAGCTCAGTCTGGGCAATTTAGTGACTTACTGAGAACTGTCTCAAAAAAAGGAGGGGCTTGGGAGGGATATATCTCAGTGTGAAGGCCCTAGCTTCAATCCCCAATACTGAAAAAAAAAAAAAAAAAGTGCTGACTAGAGCTTCATGAAGGAAGAAGGCTGAAAATCTTTCCCACCTCATTTCTCTGCCCTGAGTATCCTCTCCAGCAGGGTCTGTGCCTCCTTCATGCCCATCTCCCACAAGAGAGACCTCTCTTTGTGGAGCCAGCTGTCTTTAGACATCCCTGACAATTTGTCCCTCTAGCCTATGGAAAGTCATCACTTCTAGCTGTTGCTAATTCCTGGGTTGCATCCCTAACCCTTGCTTGGTGTCTCAGCTCCTCCCAAACCACGGTCACTGGTTCTCTGTGTTAAATCTGCCCTATGGGTCTCTGTATGACTGGCCTGTGATTGAGCTGTGTGCTATACATATACTTCACATTCTGTCTTCTGTTGGAAACGGAAGCATGGTGAGAAAATAAGCAGACTGGCCTCAGAAGATCAGAAGCCAGAGGCAAGGGCAGCTCTGACTGAGTTACCTATTTTCACAAATGATGGAAACCATGAAGAGGACGTGGTTCTTCTAAAGACACCAACACCTGCCATCAGTCAAACCAGGCAGACCCAGGCACCAACAGTGACCCACTTTAAATCAGAGGAGACAATCTTGATTCTTTTTTGGGAAGACACAGAATCAGAGAATGAAATATGGACCTAAATGTTAAAAATGCAGCTTTTTATTAGCCTGCCTTATATTTTAAGATATTTTGTGGTTATCAATTAAAATATCTGTTATAAACAGTTTAAAAACGCAGAAAAGACTATATTTGATTTTGAAATTGCAACAACAAAAAACCTGCAGCAGTATATTTTCCCTTAAGAAGGGTGTCAGTTTATGTTAAATGGAAGCTGTGAAGGATATCGCTTGTACCTGAAAGATTTTATTTACTCAGTGTTGTGTTGTAAGTGTCCTGCTCTTTGCTGATAAGGAAGTCAAAATGAGGACCTAATGAACTAAACAAGAAGGCTTTGTAGCTGGCTACTGGAGTGGTAGTGAAAGTCTCAAATTAGAACAAATTTGTCTATGCTTTGATATCCATTGAGGCACAGATTTCTCTGTTGTCATTAAGTATAAAAAGATAAGGACGCCATTGTTGTCAAATGGCTTTTCTACAGAGACTAACCCATGCGAAATGTATCCCTGTGACATTAGTGTGGACAGAAAGCCTTGCTGTGATGAAGGCTCAGACAGTCATGGAAGGCAATAAAACAAGTGTAGCAGATGGTGACGGTTCTCAAATTACCTATATTCATATGAATATAAATGCACATTAAATGTAAAGAATTTTTTTCTCCCCCTTTATCACCTTTCTCTGGGGTTTCTTCTTTGAGACCATATAGCGTTTGAGTCAGCAAACACTAGCTCAGTGATCTGTTTGCGATGGTTTGAAAACAAATGAAGTTCTAACGGTTTATAGACTTAAAACTCAATGAGTTTTGTTGCTACCAAAACACACACACACACACACACACACACACACACACACACATTCTGAGCTGAGAAATTGTCTTTGGAAAGTGATAATCACGTCACAACACTATGATGACTTTCAGGGTAACCGGCAGGACATCCCCAGTGAGGTTCCTCTCTCTGTGTCGTTGGCTGTCTGTCTTTCTGTCAGCCTGCCTCTGCCCACCCTCCCCAACCCAGGACTGGCTGTGGTTCTCCTCTTCCTCCATATCCTTGTCTAAATGGCTCAGTTTGGGCCCAATCCAATCCAGAGCACTTGTTTCTACTCAAGGAAACCTTTGGGGGTGGGATCTCCAGACATGTATGCAATTTTTGTTTTGTTTCATTTATTTTATAAAAATGGATCCATCTTACTCCAGACATAATTTGGGGCAGATTATTTTTTTTAACTGAAAAATGTGTTATAGGATTTTCCCCAACCATTCCTACATTGCTTTCATCCCACCCTCCTCCTCTTCTTCCTTCAACAGCTACTTTTTTTTTAACAGACTTTTAACAGTAAATTTCCATATTGACAAACAGTAAGATGTCTTTCTAGTATTTTACTGTAACAAATAGTGCGATGATTTTTTCATGTCGTACTTTGGGGAGTGGGGTAGAAAGTGGAAGGAAAGGAGGCTGTCAGTGTGGAGCATGTGTGGCCAGCAAGTCTGGTTTGGGCTGGGATAATAACTTGAACTGGTCAGACAGCACTTGCCCAGAGCAGCTGGACTACTAGGAGTGGGCTGGCAGTCAGGAAGGGAGGAAGTAGAGACAGCGGCTCAGGGGATCCAAGGGCAGGCCTTGTACCTCCCATCACCTTGCTCATTAGCAGGTAGCCAATCACGTCTAACAGTTTTCCATGTAGGGTTAGACAGGCCCGGTGTTAACACAAATTTTCCTAAATGAATGTTTTACCTACTGGTTCTTTATGTCTTCATTTGGGAATGCAGCCTGAGACCAACTTGTGGAGGGTTTAGTTCCAAGGAGTCTGCAGCAAAAAAAAAGAAGCTGTTAGTGAATGCTCTTGAGTTTAGACTTCAAGCCTCAGCTCAAAAGTTTGCTTTGCAGCTACTTAAGAGTTCTTAGAAGATAAACAGCACAATTAAAGAAAAGTCAATCTTGGGGAAGAACATAATGTATCACCTGTCTAGTTGTGCTTCAACCTAATTGTCCTTATTTCTCAGGGGACCCCCATTCTATTCATTCAACTCCATATTCTTTCTACTCTTTTAGGGGAGGGGCTGGTATTGGGGATTGAACTTGGAGTCTTTCCACTGAACTACATGCTCAGCTCTTTTTTATTTGTTTGTATGACTGAACTGTCCCCATAGCATCTCCATCCTCACAGCCCTGCTGGTCCTTTCTCTGCCTATTTGTCTTTGGTAGATTCATAATACAGCATTCAGCAGAACTTCTAAAGATGAATACGACTTGGCCCCCAAAGCCTGACTTTTTCTTTTTGTTTTGTTTTGTTTTTTGTGGTGCCGGGGATCGAACTCAGGTCCTTGTGCTTGCAAGGCAAGCACTCTAATCACTGAGCTAAATCCCCAGCCCAGCCTGACTTTTCCTAAAGCATTTAACCTGAGGGTTACTTCAAAAATTTTCTTCTTTACAGAAACACTCTTTCAGTGATCACTTATTTGGAGATTGTTGTTTCCTACAAGGCACATTTTGCAAACAGCAAGACAACTTCAGTAATCATAGCAAGATATAATATGATATGATTTGCATGTATTAAACTACACATTTAATTGCAATCTAACACTGGCCTCTCACAATAGTGTGTCTTAGTTACTTTCTCATCGTTGAGACACAATATCTGACCCTCACAACTCTAAGGACAAAAGGTTCAGATCCAGGCCATGCCCCCAGTGACCCACTTCCCCTGACCAGGCTTTGCCTCCCAGCATCACACTCATCTGTGGACTAATTCACTGATGAGTATCACACCTTTACATCCAGTCACCTCCCAAAAGCCCCACCTATGAATGCATGAAGCTTTGGGGGGACATCTAGATATAAACTACAACACAACATGCTGCAAATTCTAGATTTCTGTGTATTTGAGTCCCTTAATATAATACATTCTATCTGTTATGCAGGGATGACCAAGGAGGAGGCCTTTATTCCTGTTCCTCTTACTCCTGCTCACCTGTGGTCAAAGCATGGCTCTGCTTTCCAAAGTTCCTCCAACCTCCATTCTCTTCCCTTTCAAGCAACCTAGCACAGGGCTTCTGTTTGACCTGGGGCTGCCCAGACTGCATTACTCAGCCTTTGTTCTCAGGACCAAGTGAGGACAGCTCTCTCTCTCCTTACCAGCCTAGCTGCTGCCATTTACTGAACTTGAACCCAAGGGCAGGCCCGGTAGGAGCTGGAAGGAGGTGCTGCCAACACTTTTACCCTGTTTCTCATATCAGTGCCTTACATTTCTCTCCTTGCCAATTTTCTCCACCCTTGCGGAGAACAATATCCTTTTTTCTCAGGGCTTTCAGTTTTTAGTTCTCCAGGAATGATTTTTTTTCAGTATATTCACAAAAGCCCAGGAAGAAGAACTGGCATTTCATTCATAATTTGCCACAGTCTGGAAAGGCAGTGGGAGTATGAGTAAATGTTGCACAGAGTTGACATGAGTGCTTCTTCCAACAAAGACCAGCTGCTGCTGTCACTAGATGGGTAGAAAGCTAACTTTGTTTGGGAAATGATCAATGATGGGATTACCAGAAAGTCAATGTGTCGAGGAGTGACTTAGGGTATGGCGATGGATGGGAAAATGAAGATCGATTTATTTTATTCATGGTGCATATGAATGGGTAGTCGTGTGTGTGCTTTTCTTCCTTTGTAAGGGAGCTAGTTTCTGGAACTGAGAAGGCTAAGCTCCAAGGGGATAATTTGGATTTTAACAGCTTGGCGTGAGTAGAAAATTTCATTTCAGTAAGTATTGAAAAGTGCATGTTTGGATTTAACTCAGTGGTTAGAGTGCTTGCCTTGCAAGCACAAGGCCCTGAGTTCGATCCCCAGCGCCAAAAAAAAAAAAAAAAAAAAGGCATGCTAACAGTTAGCCCTGCCATTAGTCAGTCTTCCAAAGATTTCTATCAGACTCAGACATTCAGCTAGATGCTCCAACAAGCTCTGCAATCAGCAGAGACCTGTAAAGACTCCAGAGTCAGTTGAGCTCGATCCTATGCATCACAGAGGCAGGCTTGTTTTTCAGATTCCTGAGTTAATTTGTTTCTCAGAGCTGCCCTTTATGTCTCCTGACTTTCTGTTGAATTTGTTAAGGTGACTGTATCAAATCTTTCTCATTCTGCTCAGAGAAGTTCTGACCTACTCCACAACCCTCAGATAATGTCCACAATAATTTACTGACAAGGTCAAGGCTCAGTTCACCTCACCACTGTCTCAATTTTGTGTGGATCATCATCCGGCCTTTGCTTTTCCTTCATTCTTTTGCCCTATTTTCAGAGAAGTCCCATCCTGTCTTTGTGTATAAAGTTGACCTTATCTGAAGTTCATGACTTAATAATTTCCCACCTTCCCTTCTCTTTGACCTCCCATTACCTCCCTCTTCCTGGCATCTTCAGGTTGTTCTTCTCTAGCTCCTTAAAACATGGCCTAACGTCTTGACTGCAAAAACCTGTACCATGCAGGACGCTGCCTCTCTTATCAGATTGCTAACCTGTCTTTCTTTTTTCCTTTACAGACATATTTGTGGAAAGGGCAGGCTATAGTCCTTTGCTCCACTGTCCTTATCTGCTTGATATTTCTCAACCCCTTGAAATCTGGAACCATCACACCGTTTATTACAACTGGTTTCCTTTTTTTTTCCATGCTGGGGATTGGACTCAGGGCCTTGTGCTTGCTAGGCAAGTGCTCTACCACTTGAGCTAAATCCCCAGTTCTACAACTGGCTTCTTAAAAGTTATTAATGAACTATTTAAACACCAGATCCAAGCACCTCGTCCTCATGATTTCTGTCACAACCAACACTCCTGGCTGTGGGCTATGCTGAGCAATGAGGAACAGTGAGACGAGGGACAAGAGGGAGGTAAATGTACTCCTGAGGAGAAGGGAAGATTTTCAAGCAGCCACTGAAGAAGTAGAATCAAACACCCAGGGCTTTGGGCATTGTTCCTTGTAGTGGATGGAGGGGACAGAACTGACTCCTAGGCTCTGTGGTCAGAACCAGATCAGGGAGGCCTATACATTTCAATGGATTTGGGTGCTGCACTGCCTGGGCAGGTAAACAGCCATGTAGGTTTATTTGGTGGAAAAGCATTAGACATCCGAGATCTCTTACTTTATGGACTTATACATATTGATAGTATTTTTCTGATTTTAAGAATCTAAGTTATTTCAGATCCAAGACTCTGTCCAGGAGTGGAAGACAACATTAGGTACTCTCTCTTCAGATTTTAATCTTGGTTTTTACAGCACCACACTGTTTCTCTTCTCTGGCCTTTCTTTCTCTGGCTTACCTGCTGTTGTACTGTCAAAGTCAGAATATCCCACGGGTCTCCCTCAGGCTGATTTCTCTCAGTACACACCTATCCTTGATTTTGCATTCATGTCCATGCTTGCAGAAAGTGTGATGGAGCTGCCTGCTTCTTCAGTGTTACTAAGAGGATACTAGGTCCTGGGAGCAGTTTGTTTTGGGTAAACCTGAAAAGTGTGCAGGACTGCACCAGGTCGCCTCATCCTAGTTTGTCAATTTGGTGATAATGGTGGAAACATTCACTCAGTTCTATGGAAACCACAGTGCTCATACCATAGATCCCGTGACAACGCTACATTCTTTCACTGTTCAGTCTATCTCCAGGACCTTTAATTGAAAGGCAAGTGTTCTAGTCCCCCACGAGAGGGCCTATTCCTCTGAGAGACTCAAGATGCATGAATATGTAATGATTAAAATGAGGACAAATGGAAGGAATGATGGTATTGGAAAATTATCATTTGGCTGCTACACAGTCATAATTACTCAAAGCAAGACTTATCAATAAAAGTTAAAATTACCGTGTAAAAATATGATGCGAAATAGAATGTTTACACAATCTCGAAGTATCTCCCAATAAAACACTCATGAAAAAGATAAAAGCAGTAACTTTATAGTCGAAAAATCTGACAGCTAATCACCTTAACTGAGTGATCAAAGGGAACACCAACAATGATGGGGCAAACAGGCATCACGTGCCTCTTGTCATGTCTGGAATATTCCTGAAAAAATGCAAAACTTGACTCTAATCAGGAGGAAATATTAGACAAAGCCAAACAGAGGAACAGTCTACAAAACAACTCACAGATACTCTTAGAAAACTGTCAATGTCGTGAAAGGCAAAGAAAAAGGAACTCTTTCAAATTAAAGGGAACTAAAGAAAAATGACAAACACAGTAAATGTAAATATGTTTCTGGATTGAATCCTGGACCACCAAAAAGGATATAGTGAGATGACAGTATTTGAATAATGTCTGTGGATTAGATGATACCTTTGTTTCAATGTCAGTTTCTTTATTTCGGCAATAGCACTATGGTTGTACAAGAGAATATTCTTGCTTTTGGAAAATACATACTGAAATACTTAGAAGCAAAAAGCTATCATGTCTGTAATATTTTAAAATACTTGAGAAAAAAACTATGTGTATGTAGAGAGAGACAGAAGTTTTAAAAAAGAAGCATGGTAAAGTATTAACATTTGGGGAATTTAGGAAGAACATATGAGAATGATTTACACTATTTTTATAACTCGTTAGTCTGAAATTATTTTATAAAATAAAGTTTTAAAACATCTCATAATAACAATAATACTTATTGAAGATAGTGGATACTTGTCAAGTACTTACTAAGTACTCTTCAAAGCACTTTGTATGTACAATATCTTTTAATCTTCACATTAACCCTATATGGCAGGTACTCTTCTTATCTTCAAATTATAGATGAGGAAATAGGTTTAGCGATGCTGAAAAACTGGCCAAAGTCATTCCACTAATGGTGGTTAGAGCTGTAATGGAAACAGAGCCTGTCTGATTCCAGAGCTCATGTACTTAACCTGTGTCATGTACATAATTACTGAAGATTGCTTAGATAGATCAGCCACCCGGCTGGGAAACTAAACTCTCTGGAAATTTCTCAATGATACCACATCACGGAGATACACCCAGCTGGCTGGCTGAGACTGGATGCACAGTTTCTAAATACAATTTTAAATAAGGATAGGGAAGAGACTAATAACTCTAGGGTACAAGGGAGTTTTCTGTCTTAGTGATAATAGAAATTAAAACTGAGGCAAAGAGCACAAACTCACAGGCAAAAGCTTTAGCTGAGAAGGAAAAGGAATTGGGGAAGGGAATTCAGCTTGAGGAGAAGAGCTGAAGGGGGCACAGCACTAAGAGAAAATAGGATGGGATCATTAACAAAGCAAAGAGGCCAGCTTTTATTGGGTTGCTGGGTTGGGCTAGAGTCTGGATGATTGTGATCACTAATCATGATATGTCAACTTGAAAGGATTAAGAAGTGCCTTGCAGACTAGTAATTGCTGTTGTGGGTATGTCTGTGCACCACTGACACATAGGCTAGCAAACTGAGTGAGGAGGACCCATCCTAGTTGTTGGTGTCACCAACCGATAGTCTTGTAGCCTGGATGGGCTAAAATGGGAGAGAAGAAGGAAGTGCTCTCATTTTGAAGAGCTCCAGTCTTGCTGAGCTGGTTCATCCTTTGCTGCTGTCACCTTTGGACATCAGTCTCCAGGTTTCTAGTTTCTTCAGCCTTCCAATGCAGACTCACACTGGTGACCCTCCAATGAGCTTCCAGGCCTTTGATCTCGGGCTCGTGCTGCATTCTTGATTCCTCATTTTCTGTGGCTTCCATCTTCCTGGCTAAGTAGCTGCTGGATTCTTCTGCCTTTGATCCTGTAAGCTTACCTAATAAAGCCCTTTGCATAGTTATACATATATTTCCTATTGACTCTGTTCCTCTAGAGAAACCTAACTAATACAGATTTTGGAACTAGGAGTAGTTCTGGAGAAACAGAATTATAAGGATGAATTTCTCCTGCTGGTTTAGTGGTTCTTGGAATTGGCTCTTTAATTTACTGAGACCTAAAGTTGCCATGAATTCTCCTCTGGTAAAATAGAGAGTACCAATAGTCTCTGGTATGAACTATTTAAAGTAATATGCAGTGTAGATCCATTTGCTTATTCTGATTTACTACTTATGAGATGCAAGGAATTTAGTGACTCTATGTACAATACTTTTGAACATTTTCAAAAGAGTAAGAAATACAATGATGCTGGCTGGCTGCTGCTAGCATTTCTAGACAAAATAATAAAGGAAAATAATGAGCCCAAAGCTTCAAATTTCTAGCTCTAGGCACACATAAACAATTGTTATGGTTTGTGTTCAGATGTCCCTCCAAAGCCTCACGTAGTCGTAGGTGGGGAGTTTGAAAGGTAGCTGGATTAAGGTGTGTGAATGTGGATTAAAAGTGTGATACTCAGATAAAGGGGGTGGATAATGGAAGCCCCAACCTGGGGTGAGTAGCACCAATCCATAGGCTTACAGCCTGAATTGAATATAAAGGAAGAGAGGGAAGGAAGGTTGGATGCTGCTGCTTAGCTGCTGTGGACTCCTGCCCACTCTGCAATGCCCCTCTGCCATGCCGCCCTGCCTTGGGGCCAGCCAATTATGGCCTGAAACCTCTATGAACAGCGAGCAAAAAGAAACTTTCCTCCTTTAACTCTGGGTGTCAGGTATTTTGTCTCAACAACGAGAGTAGTAACTAAGATGACAATCTAAAGGCTTCTAAGTGTGTTCTGAAGGAAAACCTTCTCTTTTTTAGCTGTAGGGCTGAAGTTGCCAAAAACTAAACACAAACTCTCATAATGCAACTGGTTGAATTGCAGTGCAAGTTTAATACTCAGCCTCCAAGGATATCTGCAGTTAAACTGAGGCTATTGTTCAGAAAATAATGGAATCCCATAATTGGGAATGGAGATATTTGGGAGAAATCTGATGAGGCTGGAGACACTGAACACCTACATTCTGATGAGATTATTTTGCCAGGGGTAGAGATTTCCCCACTTTTATCGGCGGAAGTATCCCTTCCCCACTCCTGTTGGTGTTGGCTTCTCCATGTATATGAGAATATTAATTCCGTGTTGCCCATGGAAACAGTAATGACCTTTCCTTTTCGTCTCCAAGCCTATAACCAGGCTCAACTCTCAGAAGGCTCCTAAAGGTGAGGCAAATAGCATGACCCATGAGCAGGTATATTACACTCCCAAAGAACTACTTGAGTTTTCTATCTCTTACAAGAAGAGTTCTGGGGAAGAGGTATGGGAATGGATTTTCAGGGTGTGGGAAAATGGTGGAAGAAACATAAACCTGGATCAGGCTGAATTTCTTGATAGGGCTCATTAGATAGAGATTTTTGGATTTAATGTTGCAGTGCAGAGTTTTAAAAGGTGCTAATATACATTTCTCAGATGAAGAAATAAAAATGGCAAATGAATATATGAAAAAATGTTCAACATCATTGGTCATTCGAGAGATGCAGATCAAAACAACACTAAGATATCATCTCACTCCAGAAAGAATAGCTATTATCAAGAAATCAACCAATAACAAGTGCTGGTGGGGCTGCGGGGAAAAAGGAACCCTCCTGCACTGTTGGTGGGAATGTAGACTGGTCCAACCACTGTGGAAATC
>PVJO010000823.1:0-32718 GCA_004026905.1 Hystrix cristata
ACAGTTCCTCTAATACTGAGAATGTCTCAAAGTAACGGGCACCTTTCCTGATGACTTCTTGCTCCCTCTCCTGGTAAGAGGAATATCCCCTTCTACCACCAGAGTAACTGTTGAGCTTCCTCCACCCAAACCCCTCCCTTTCCCAGTTTTCCCATAACTGTATTGCTCTTGGGCTGGGGATTTAGCTCAGTGATTAGAGGGCTTCCCTTGAAAAAAAAAGGGCCTGAGTTCAACCCCCGGAACAAAAAAAAAAAAAAAAACAAAAAAAAACAAAAAAAAAACCCCATAACTGTATTGCTCTTGTCTATTGCTATAATTTCCAAAATCATTACAGTTCCCACCACCACTGGCAAAATTTTCTCCTCACTGTAACCATCACACCCTCCATCTCTGCCCCCATATCCGCCACCCTGCGGTCCGTATCCTGATCCACCAGCAGCACAGCCAGCCTCCTCTACAGCTGTAACCAGGACCGCTGCCATACCTGGCGCCACCACCTCCTCCATCGTTTTTCGTTGGCCAAGTTCCACCACGGCCAAAATTACCTCTACTTTTTCCAAAGTTTTGTCTCCAACCAGTAGAGTTGCCAGGTCCTCCTCATGGCCTCTCTGTGACCCAGAAGACCATGTGTCTTATCTAAAAAAGGGCCTTTTCCACTGCACAATTCTGCCTGCTAACAGTGTAGTATTTCTGCCCAACAGTTTTATCAACTGTATCATGATCATCAAGGTACAACGACAAATCCTCTCTTTCCTCCACTCTGCCTGACTTCCACGCTTTCAATCTAGCCATACTTTGGGTAGTCTCTCAAATTGAGCTACACCCACAGCCCACTTACTTCCAACCATACTTTGCAGAGTAGTCTCTCAAACTGGGTGCTTTCATATTGTCTTTCATACCACAAGCAAAGACTGTCCTCACTGCTAGAAGGAACCAGGCTTTCCAAATCCTCCCTTGAACCAGCTCTCTTTCAAGCTCTGCTACAGGCCCAACAACTTGTGCATTCAGTGTACAATACTGCAGCCGCCTCCCAATGCAAGGGGAAGTCACAGACCAAATCCTCTGGGCTGCTCCATGGACAGTCTCTCATTTCCACACAACCCATTTCTCGGCATATCCTCTTACACTCTAGGCTGTAGTCTCCAAGCTCTCACCACCAACAGACAGTGTCCTCACTGGCTCTGCTTCCTTGGTTGAGGTCCTGCTGCCAACTGCCCTTAGTGGTGACTGCCAGAGTCAGGCCGGGGGCACCAGGCAGAAGTTTTGCTCCTATTTTGAGCCTCTAAGTAAGATTTTGGCATTGCCCCACAGATTTAGATATTATGTATTTTTATTATTGTTCCCTTAAAAACGTCTAATTCCATTATACTTTTTTGGCTCACAGTTTATTTGGAAATATGAGTATTAATTTCTAAGCATATGAACTTTTCTAGTTAATTATTTTTTATTTCTAGGTTCGTTAAACTGAATTCAAGGAACATATCATACACACACTCACACACACAAATATACATAAACACTTTTTGATTGTTGCTGGAGCTCAAATCCAGGGCCTTGCACATGCTAGGCAAGCACTCTACTGCTGAGATACACCCTCAGCTCCCTTATATACTTTATATTATTTCTGCCACTGGGGGGAAAAAAAACTTTGGAGATACAAGCCATATACTACACATGCAGAATGGGTGAGACGGCAAAGCACGAAAGCACAGTCCCCCAAACCTCTCTTCCTCCTGAAGACTACAAGATCAGGGCGATAGTGAGCAGGCTCACAGGACTCACCGGGGCTACTGTCCTCACGGTACAAGGCGGAGTCTGGGGCGGTTGGTTCCCAACACCGGCTTCCACCAGCCTCTCCTCATGGAGTCACAACCCTGCTGAGTGACAGCAGCGCAAGTCCGGGCAGCTGGGGAGGCTCATCCAAGCCTTGGTGTTCAGAGCACGGGCCCTGGACTCCCGATCAGCTGTGCTGCGGGACCCAGAGCCCTTGCCTGAAATCAAACAGCTGGCCTTTCCAGCACTGCCAGGTTTTACCTGTGACTAGCAGGTGTGGCCAGTCCCCATCCCTGGCTTAAAATTCAAACTTTTAACGTGCACAATAGAATGGTTTTTAGTACATGCACCATGTCATGGAACTATAAATCCTAATTCTAGAATATTTTCATCACCATAGAAAGAAAAATCTACCCATCAGCCACCTTTCCCCTCCTTGAGTCCACTTCCACCTCTATGTGGTTGCTTCTTCTGAACACTGAACACAAATGGAGAACTCAACAGGCGCCTTTGTGCCTGCCTCCTTTTACTTCAGGTAACGTCTTCAAGCTCATCTGTGCTGAACTGAGGGGACCAAGATACACACATGCTGTTGCACGGATACACGCATTATGCTAATCAGCTGATGGGCGTCTGGGTTGTTTCCACTTTCTGACCGTCACATAGAGAGCTGCTATAAACATCTGCATACAAGTTTCCTTGGAGATGTGTGTTTCGGTTATTGTGGGCGAGTATCAGACACAAGGCAGGCTCCTCCCTGGGGCCCCTGGCTCATCCGCACAGGATGACATGGGGACACGGGACAGGCCCCACAGTGCTGCAGGCCCTGCCTGGACACAAAGATGTGACTTCCAGATACCCTGCTGTCCCCACCTGAGGCCTGGGCCATCTCCTCTGAGGATAGAGAGGGCCTCACACTAAAAGAAGGAAACCACATTCTGAGGATATTTTCAAATAGTAGAAGGAAGAAAGAATTATCATGTCATCAGAACTAAAGAATGGAAGAACGCGAGGGGCCACCAGCCTCAAGCAGACACTTCAATGTTTCCACAAGGTCCTCACAGAGTGGGGACCCTGAGGTGCCCCGCAGCCTCCAGAGAAGAGCAACTTCCTACTTCTGAAGCCGGCCCTCCAGCCCCAAAATAATCACACAGGCTTCCCTAGGCTGAGCTGAATCCCACCCAGAGTCCTCTGCCCTGTCGGTCTTGATAGCCTGGGCTGCAGGACCCATCTTCTGAACCACCCTGTCTCTGTCTACACCGCAACTCCTCATTCCTTCTAACACCATCAGTTCTGCCTGTTCTCAAATCCAGTTACTGAGCCCTGCGCAGCACCCACTTGATGAGCCCCGAGGGGAAGGGCATCGACATGTCCCTTTCAGGTGTTGGGACAAGAACCAGCCTTGGCTTTGGGAGGTCTCCCACCCCCTCCACACCCGGACACTGTGGCTTCCACCTGAAGTGCGGGAGGAAGCCCCTTACCAGCTCTGGTGGCTGTCCCACAGCTGCTTGAGGCCCCGGTCCGCCAAGCCCTCGAGGACAAAGAGGTGGATCATGCCGTCCAGCACGTGGAAGCCCGTGAGCACGTCCAGGGCCGGCTGGTCCTGCACCTTCACCCGCAGTTTGAAGGCTGACAGGATCTGCTGGATGTTGCGGGTGGGGTAGGAGTCCAGCTCCAGGGCCTTGGCGTTGATGGTGGTGATGTCTTGCAGCAGGCTGTGGAAAAGGCACAGCTTCTTGAAGTCGAACACAAAAATGATGCGGCCAAACAGGGAGTCCTCGAGGTCTGGTTGAGGGGCTTTGACTGCGGGGCTCAGTGGCACTGCGACCTCTATGCGCACCTTCAGCTGGGAGTTTGCCTCCAGGTAGCTGCCCACGGGCATCGGGCTGTGCTGGGGGACATCAGGCTTCCCGCTCCTGCTGCCCCAGGCATGGCCTGCCAACCTGGGCTCACAGGTGTGGATGGGGACGGTCAGGTTCAAGCATTTGTGGCCAAGGAGGAGGTCAGCGAAACTGATCTGGGCGACCCCGTAAGGGTCCCACAGCTTTTTCTGGGACTCGAAGGGATTGTTGTCTGTGTCTGTGGGGAAGATGAAGCCCTGGAGGTTGAGGTGCAAATCCAGGGGGTCTTCCCCAAACAGGACAGGCTTCTGGGAGGACTCCTCATACTTGCGGTCCCGGTCGTGAACTTCCACCACCATGGGGGGGCCCTCCAAGTACTCCCGCAGCTCACTGGGGTGCATGGCCCCAAGGAAGATGACGTTGATGTCATGGAAATAAACATGGGTTCCATGGGGCTCCCCCTTCGTCTGGTGAACTGGCATCTTATGGAACTGGTACTTGCAGTACACGGGTGTGCACGACTTCTAGGAGAGAGCAGGTGAGAGCAGGTCACAGGGGCAGCGGCTGTCACCGCCTCTGGGAAAGGGAGGCTCCCACCACGGGGCACTGACACCCCTGGGCCACACTCACTGCCTGCACCCATGGGAGCCCGTTTCCTCCCGGTGAGTTCCCACAGGAGAGCAGACCCCAGGATGGGGGCTGGCCTAAGACGCGGCCTTCCTAAGGCTCCGTCAATATTTTCCCTGCCAAACTGCAAGCGCCTTTGCAAGCATCTGTTCACACTTGCGTTTCTAGTTTGGGTCCTGAGGCTGGGCACAGAAAAGACAGAGTTCAGTGACTTTTTAGAAGAGGATTCACAATCCTGCCAGGGTGTGGTGCAGTGCTACAGTGCCTTGTAGGCCTGGGGGAAGTGCTGGTTCCATCCCCTGCTCCACCAAAAGAAAAAAGAAAAAAAGAAAAAGAGTGACAATATAGATGACGTCTAGACGTCCACCTGCAGGTTTGGCACAAGCTCCCCTTTGTCACAGCACAGGGGCCTGTGCTGAGAGTGGCCTGGGGCTGCAGAGGGCATGGCAGAGGTGGAAGGAGGACCTTCCGTGCTGAGGAGAAAGGCAGGGAAATGTGTGTGCTTTAACATCATCATCAAAAGCCAATAAGCCCGCACAAGTCTTATTGTGCAGGTCTGAGTGAGGCCTGAGGCCTGTGTGAGGTCTGAGTTTATCCTCCAAGCGCACTATTTATTTTGCACCATGGCTGAGAATTTCTTTTAAAATAATCCCGGACCAGACCAAGTACCTGCTAGAGAATAAAAAAATGTCCCCGGAGAAATTCACTTTCAAAAGTTCTAGTGATCACGAGATCACGGCAGAAGTCATAAGACACTGAAGGAAAAAGCTCCCACTGGCAAAATCAGATGCACAAAGCAAACAACATTAGAACGATCAGATATATAAGATAAATATAAAACATATTTGGTAACTTTGAGAAAAAAGAACGCTGTCAGGGCAAAATGTCTGTACTACTATTTACTAACATGAATAGTTTAAAATGCAGTTCTTAAAATGCCATTTACCACACCATAAAAGGAAGAAATCAAATGAAAGGTAACAACTATAAAAACATTGCAGAGAAAAATTAAAGATTTAAATAAATGTATCGGTTTCATAGTCATGACCATGTTTATGACCTAAACATAACAGCTAAAGTTATAAATCTTACAGAAGAAAACAAAGCAGAATATCCTCATGAACTTGGGATGAAAAAAGACTTAACAGGATACAAAAAGCACTAATAGAAAAAGTTGATATATTAGATGTCATCAAAGATACTATTAAGAAAATTAAAGTCGGGGTTGGGGATTTATTATTTTTTTAAATTTTATTTTAATGGTACATTTCAGATGTACATAGTGATAACGTTCATCATAGGGGATTTGTACCTGTACATGACCTATCTTGCTGCTTCTTTTGGGGGTTGGGGATTTAGCTGAGTGGTTAGAGTCCATGCCTAGCAAGCGCAGGGCCCTGACTTTGATCCCCAGCACCAAAAAAAAAAAAAAAAAAGAAAAGAAAATTAAAGTCAAGGTTTCATTTTGTCTGCAGTGCTGGGGATCAAACCAAACGCCTTGCACATGCTAGGAAAGGGTTCTGCCACTATGCTGTACCTCTAGGCCATGTGGTCTAAATGTGCCACTCAAATCCATGTGTTAAAACCTAATCCCCAAAATGAGAGTATTAGAACTCAGAGACTGGAAGGTGCCTGGGTGCTGAGGACCCGCCCTCAGGACTGAGACTAGGGCACCGACAGCGGAGGTCCCTGAGAGCTCTCCGGCCCTTCCTGCCATGTGTGCATACAGCGGGAAGGTGCTGACTATGAGGAATAGCCCCACCCAGGTGCTGATTCTGCTCCTTTTCTGATCTTGGTCTTGTCAACCTCCAGAACTGGGAAAAGTAAAATTACGTGGTTTATTACCCAGCCAATTTATGGTACTTTGGTTATAGCAGCCCAAATCAACTAAGATGATATGAGCCAGGCGTGGTGGCACACACCTGTAACCCCAGCACTCAAGAGGCAGAGGCAGGAGGATTGCTGTGAGTTCGAGGCCAGCCTGGGCTACATAGTGAGCTCAAGAGCAGCCCGAACTACACAGCAAGACCCTGTCTCAAAAAAACCAAAGAGAAAAACAAAATAGAAATAAAAATAAAAACTGAGACAATATGTGACAAAGGACTTGTATCCATAGTGTATGTAAAAAGAACATCTACAAATCTATAATGAAAATATTAAAATAGTACAAGAGAAGCTTGGGAGTCCGGTTCTGTGGAGTGGACACATTCCACCTTGACCCTGCTAGGGAAGGCGGCTGAGACCCAGGGCAGAAAACCTGGGCCCATGAGCAGACCGGAGAAGCAACAGGCCTGCAAGGGCAATTGACAGCACTGTAAGCTTCGTACATTTCGTCTTTCCTCCTTTACGTCCCAGACCGAACTCAAAGGAAGCCTGAATCCCAGAATTGTGTACCAGGCCTGGACAGACCAAGCCTTCTCCTTCTGGTCCAAAAAGTAGGAGAGGAGATGTCTGAGGGACAAAAAGTAAGGGAAATGTTCTGTTTTTCTCCTCTCCTGGCCCTGCTCCCGAGAAAGTTCAATTTCAAAGCTGTTGTTTGATGACAGCAGTATCATCAGCTGCGAAGGGCCTAAAAATCTGAGCACAGAATTCTCTCTGGACAAAGGGTGTGTGGGAAAAAGGATTAAGACGTGATAGGTGCATGTACCATCTCTCCACCATGAATGTATTCGTTCTGTATTGCAAACGTGTACCTGGACTAGAAGAAAGCAGAGACTAGCCCTACTGTTGTTCTACATCTGTGTACCTTCCCACTGCATGTCCTCAGAGGGAGACCCTGCTGTGCAGGTACATAGTAGGGTGGGAATCCCACAGCTACACATTTCCAGGTATAGGATGTAGAAGGGGCTAGAGAATGTGCTGGAGACTGTGGGGAAGAGGAAAATGGAGAAAGGGAGCCCAGAAAGTTTTGTCTAAACTCACAGGCTCATCTCTGAACTGTGCATGCACAGTTTCAGATCCTAAGCGGCCCACAGAGGCTCTGAGACCTGACCCACAGAGTAGACTCCTGCCCCGATCTCAGGCTGGCCCCCAGCAGTGTACACGCAGGTCTTAAACAGCACCACAAAATCTTTGGCTGACTTGGAGCCACAGCCCATAAAGAACATGATTTGATTATCCGGTAAAAAGAGCTGGGCATGGTGGCACAGCCTGTAATCTCAGCTCTCTGGGAGGCTGAGGCAGGAGGACTGCAAGTTTGAGTCCCACCTGAGCAGTTTAGTGTCTTAGTGAGACCCTGTCTCAACATCAACAATAAAAAGGGCTGGGGATATAGCTCAGTGAAGGCTGCAAGTTCAATCCCAGGTGCTAAAGTGAACGAAAGAACGAATGCCATTATCTCACAAGTTTTTTTTTTTTTGGTGCCGGGGATCGAACTCAGGGCCTTGTGCTTACCAGGCAAGCACTGTAACCACTAAGCTAAATCCCCAGCCCCATCTCACAAGTATTTAAACAAGGTCCAGAACCTCCTAACAGTCAAAATTTCTAAGATACAATTCAAAATGACTTGACATACAAAGAGCCGGGAAGTCTGCCCAATCATCAAGGAGAGAGAATGTCAACAGATGCCAACTCTGAAATGATCTAGATGTTGGAATTATCAGTTTAAAGTTGCTGTTATAACCATACTCCGAGTAGTAACAACAAAGACTACCCAGAAACACCCTGAAAGGTACCCAGAGGGATGGGGAACAGAGCTGTCATTTCCGGGGGTGGGGTGGGGTTGCTAGAAAGGGGTAGTGTGAGGAAGTCTTAGAGGCTGCAGGCAGTAGAAAAAGACTTCTGGGATGTTAATTTACATTTCAGTGAGAAAGCATATTTTAAAAAACTTTTTTAGGGGGTAGGCTGGGGATTGAACTCAGGACCTGGCACTTGCTAGGCAAGTGCTCTACCACTGAGCTAAATTCCCAACCTCAAAAAAACTTACCACAAGAACAAATATTCTCTTTGAAGAAAGATAAATCCTTGGCCTCAAAATAATTCTATGAATAATTTTTTCAAGCGTAAAATTCACCAAGAGAACTGGGCATGCTGAAAAAGATACCATGAATGAGAAACAGTGTAAACAACAGACTTACAAACAAACCACTGGGCTCCAGATATTGGAATTATCACAGACGGTGTTTATTGGCTGGGTGTGGGGACTCACACCTGGAATCCCAGTGCTCAGGAGGCTGAGGCAGGACAATCACTTTGAGTCCAAGGCCAGCCTGAACTACACTGAGATCTTGTCTAAAAAAATAAATAGGGGGTTGGGAATTTAGCTCAAGTGGCAGAGTGCTCGCCTAGCAAGCGCAAGGCCCCGAGTTCGATCCCCAGCACAAGAAAAAAAAAATAAATAAATAAAATAAAAAAATAAATAAACTGTGTTTACTGGGGTAAGGAGAATAACGACCCTCAAAGATGTCCACAATTTAATCCCCCAAATCCATAAATACATTATGTTAAATGGCAAAGGAGAATTACCACAGATCAGATTGAATAGTGTCCTTCAAAAATATCTGTTAAAATTCTCATCCCTGGGGGCTGGGGATTTAGCTCAGTGATTAGAGTGCTTGCCTTTCAAGCACAAGGCCCTGAGTTCGATCCCTGGCACCACAAAAAAAAAAAAAAATTCTCATCCCTGGTACCTACCAGCGTGCCCTTCCTTGGACATAATTGTCACCTTAGACATTAATTAAGATAGTGACATCAGAATGGACAATAATGTAGTGTGATGTGTGTTGTTTAGATCTAGAGTGTCCCCCGAAAGTCTCATGTGTTTAGAAGGTGAGCAGATCCTGGGAGCACCATACCGGTGGATTCACCCATGGAGTAGTACAGAGCCCAGTGTGCTGTTCGGAAGCGGGGCCTGGTTGGAGGTGGTCACTGGGGTGAGAGAGGAAGGAGTGTATTCCCACCTCTGGCTCCCCTCTTCTCTCTCTGCTTCCTGGCTGCCATGAGGTGAGCACCTGCCCTCCTCCATGCCCCACTGCGTGGAGCTAGCCAACCATGGACTGGGCCCACTGGAAACCGGGTGAATAAACCTCTCCTCTTCTAAGTTGTGGGGGGTTGCGTATTGTGTCTCAGCAGTGGGAGTGACTAATACAACAAGTCTTTAGCCTGTTGATGTGATCAATTACATCCATTTATTTTCAAATACGGAACCAGCCTTGTGTGCCCGGAATAAATCCCAGTTGGCCGTGGTGTATAATTCTGTCTAAACACTGTGGGTTTGAGTACGTGTAATTTTGTAAGAAACTGTCAAATTGTTTTCCGAGTAGCTAGACCATTTTGCTTCTCACTAGCACTGACAAGAGTTCCCATTGTGCCACATCCTCACCAGTATTTGGTGCTGTTAGCATTTTTAGTTTGGCCATTTGAATAGGTCTGCAGTGGAATCTATACCAGTACATAGACATTACTACCTAGTTATTAATTTGTAACTCCTCAGTAACATAGAACATCGAGCATCTTTTCATGCACTTACTTATCTTCTGTATATCTTTACTTTTTTTTTTTTTTTGAGACAGGGTCTCGCTATGTAGTTCAGGCTGGCCTTGAACTCACTGTGCAGTCCAGGCTGGTCTTGAACTTGCAGTGATCTTCCTGCCTCAGCCTCCCACGTGCTGGGATTACAGGCGTGTGCCACCATGCCTGGCTATCTTCTTCACTAATCTGTCATTTCAGGTGTTTTGTGCACTTTTAAATTTGGCTGTTCCTTGTTTAAGAATTTTTCATACACCCAAAATATTTTTAGATTTCTCTTGAGACTATTTCTGGACCCTTATTTTAAAATGTGTTGTTTAATCTGCAAGGATCTGGGGACTTTTTTGGCTACCTTTGTGTGCCTTAACCCTGACCTGGAACCCAATGACAACCCATGCCAAGTTCCCTGGGTTTTCTATTTGCCTCAAAAATTCTACACATGGGGCTGGGGATTTAGCTCAGTGGTAGAGTGCTTGCCTAGAAAGTGCAGGACTGAGTTCAATCCCCAGCACCCCTCCCCACAAAAAATCTACACATTGCGAGGTTCTGGAGAACTCAGGAACCTAAAAGTGCCTGTGATAGTAGCCAGGAAAACCCCCGGGAAAGTCTGCTCTCTCCAGCCAAAGGACAAAGAAAGGGGGAGCCTAGCAAGACAGAAAACTCAATCACCCAAAGACCAGACAAACACCTCAGGAAAGAAGGCAGCTCCACTTCCTTGACAAAGGCTGGTGGGATGTGGACTGAGCGCCTCACACTCCTCACTGGGTTGGGGACAGAAAGGACCGAGCGGGAAGCCCGGACTTTCACCAGCATCCGTGAGGCCTCCCGTTAGCATGATGCCAGCGAAGGTCACCTGGGGAGCAGCTGGGAGGTCTCTCTACCCGACAGGGATGCTGACCAAATGCAGACTTGGACTTCCAGCCCTACCTGGCAGTAGTAAGACAGCATCTCCCTTCCTCCAATGGTGCCAGAAGAGGCTACAGAGGAGGAGATTTTAATAAGGCCCCGTCTCATAATGCTCAATAGGTCCAAGACATAGTTTTTATTTTATTTATTTATTTATTTATTTATTTTCTGGGTGCTGGGGATCGAACCCGGGGCCTTGTGCTTGCAAGGCAAGCACTCTAACCACTGAGCTAAATCCCCAGCCCAAGACATACTTTTAAAAAAGTTACTTATCCTGCCAGGAAAGTCTTGAATGAGAAAACATAATGGACAAACCAATGTTGAGAGGACAAGGGTCCTGGAGTTACCTGACAAGGATTTTTAAAGCAATAATGAACACACCCAAACAAATGAAAAATTGAGCATCTCAGCAGAAATACAGAAGGACCAAATGGCAGTTTCAGGACTGAACGATAACAAGAAAGCAAGCAAGCAAGCAAGCAAGCAAGCAACCCAAAAATCCTCACTGGATGGGCTGAACAGCATAAACGAAGAGAGAGAGGACAGAATCAGCCTGAACAACAGAGAAGGGAAGAAAGACTCCAGAAGTATCAAGAGAACGTGAGGGGCCTGTGGGACCATAACGGATGAGCTAACTAGCATTCATCCCACTGGAGAACACTTTGGACAAGGAGGACAAGGATAAAAAGGTGGTCCTGAAAGACCATTCAGAGAAATAGTGGCTGAAATCCCCCAAAATGTGTCAAAAGAAATACGCCTATATAACAAAAAAGCAAACAGGATAAATAAAAACAAAATTCACGCCAAGATACAGCATAGACAAACTTCTGTAAACAAAGAAAAAAATTTTGAAAGCTTCTAAGAGTTAAACACTACCTTACCTATAATGTAAACATCAATCCAAATGACAGTGAGTTTTTCATCAGAAATCAGAGAAGCCAGAAGAAAGAGGGACAGTTTTCAAGTGCTGAGAAAAAAATGTAAAGAACTGTCAATCCTTTTCTATACAAATTATACACACAACGAAATTCTATAATCCAATTCTATACCCAACCAAACTATCCTTCAGAAAGGAAGGAAAAATAATATTCTCAGACAAAGAAAAACTAAAAAAAATTGCTGTCAATAGATCTACCCTAAAAGAAAGGCTAAAAGAAGTTCTTCAAACAGAAATGACAAAAGAAGAAATTTTGGAACAGTAAGAGGGAAGAAAGAAAAATGAAAGAAAATGAAAAGAGCAAGATCTTGGGTAAATACGATATGCCTTCCTCTACCACAAAGTTGTTTGACAGATGAAGGAAAAAGTTTAACATTGTCTAAACCAGGTGACATGCTACATACCTATAATCCCAGCTCTCTGAGAGGCTGAGGCAGAAGAACTGCAAGTTTGAGCCCAGCCCAGGCAATTTAGCCACTTAGCAAGACCCTGTCTCAAAAAAAGAAATTTTTTAAAAAGGGCTGGGGGTATAGCTCAATATGAAGGCCCTGGGTTTGATCCCCAGGACCAAACGTGAGCACACACAAACACACACACACACACACACACATCCTAAAGTATATAATGCTGTCTAATGTGGATGAAGATCTATGTAGAATATTTAAGAAAATTAAATTGTAAATGAGGAAATATAAAGGGATTTGGAGTGAACTAAATTTTTATACTTCACTCAGACTGGTAAAATGTTGACACTATACAAAGTTATATATGCATAACACCTAGAGCAACTAAAAAGATACTAAGCTAAAAAGACTTATAAATACTACAGATAAATCAAAACAGAATTCTAAAAATTGCTCAAGTAATCCATCAGACATAGAAATAACAAAAAAACCAAAATGAAAACAGTAGATTTAAACTCTTATATGTTAACAATTGCACAAAATATAAATAGTCTAAAAACACCAATTAAGCTGGGTGTGGCAGTGGACACCTGTAATCCCAGCACTCAGAAGGCTGAGGCAGGAGGACTGCCACGAGTTCAAGACCAGCCTGAACTACGCAGCAAGACCCTGTCTCAAAAAAACTGAAACCAAACCAAAACTAAATGAAAACACCCCAGTCAAAAGGCAGTGACAAGGGGCTGGGGATGTAGCTCAGTGATTAGAGTGCTTGCCTTGTAAGCACAAGGGCCTGAGTTCGATCCCCGGCACCACCAAAAAAAAAAAAAAAAAAAAACAGCAAAAGGCAGTGACAAACTATATGAATTGACAGAATGCTGAGGGAAAATAAAACAAAACAAAAACCAAGCCCATCTCCCATTTATCTAAATTCTCAGGGGTGCAGTAACAAAGTGTCTTATGTGTGGCTCGGAACAAAACATTGGTGGTCTCATGGTTTGGAGGGCTAGAAGGCAGGAACTAAGCTGTGGGTGGGGCCATGCTCCTTCTGAGGGTCCCTCCAGCTTCTAGTCCCCTGCCCGCAGCAGTTTAACTCCACACATGCTCCAGTGTGTCTTCATTAACCTTCCCTGTGTGCGTGTCAGATGCTGGATACAAGCCCATTCTAGTGACCTTACTTCAACTTGATTACCTCTGTAAAGACGCTTCTTCCAAGGAAGTTCACATTCCAAGGTCCTGGGAGTTAGGAATTCAACACACTTTCTTTTCTTTTCTTTTCTTTTTTTTTTTTTTAGGAAAAACACAGTTCAACCCATAACAATAACATTCTTAAATGAACAAAGGACTCAAGGACCCCCTGTAGGATCCTAAATGGTAAGCTATAGATGATGACAATGACATTTCTGACTCAGGACCATCAGGAGAATTAGAGATGACACACAAGAGGAAGCCAGGTGGGTGCTCTTAAGTGCACGGTCCAGCTCCTTACCTCCAGCTCCTGAACGGGCACAGGCTGGGACGGAAGGCAGGAAGCACACTTGATCTTTATGGTCATGGGGTTTAAGTCCTGCTTCTGCTCCTCTGTCATGATAGGAACTTCTGTTTTTAAAGTCAAGAGGCAATCTAAAATGTTGGCAGACTTCTCACTGCTACGGCTCATGACAACTTGCTGTCCTGTTGGGGGTGGGCACAGCATCAGACCTGTACTTGTGACTGCCCCAGACGGGCACAGAGGGGTAAAGTAACTGGAAACGGGCTCATGATACCACCCCCCAAGCAAAATGCAAAGTGTAAAAAAAAACAAAATTCAGGAAATGCCCAGAGCCAGCATATTTATGCAGTTTTTCAACTCAAATCCCATCAGTTCTCTAAGAGAATTAAATGTTTGCCATTCAGCCTTGTTGATCATCCCTTAAGAAGTGATATAAGTATTTCTGGAATCATCCAGGATGCAATAAGGAATGCTGATGTGGGGGTGTCACCCCAGTTTGATGTAACTGGTTTGGGGTGCGGTCTCCACAATGGAATGCTGAAAAAGCTCACCAGGGACTTCTAGAATCGCCATTCTAGACCTGTGCCATCCACTAGGGTACCTACTGGTCATGTGTGACTACTAGAATTTAATTAGAATGATGTAAAATTTAAAATGCAGTTCTTTCTCCAACTCGCCACCTTCCCAGAGCCAGGGGCTGAGTGTGGCCAGGGGACAGCACAGACAGGGGGCTGGCCATCCCTGCAGACAGCACTATGGTTAGAGCTCCTGTGGGCAGTTACCACGGAACAGAACACCATCAGGGGAAATAAGGCGCAGGGTGTGGCGGCACATGCCTGGAATTCCAGCTACTTGGGAGGGTGAGGCAGGAGGATCACAAGATAGACCGGGCAATTTGGCAAGAAACTGTCTCAAAATATTTTTTTAAGAAAAGGCTGGGGATGTAGTTTAGGGCAGCCTGAGTCAATTCCCAACATCGTGCGCACGCGCGCGCGCGCGCACGCACGCACGCACGCACGCACACACACACACACACACACACACACACACACACAAAAGAGCAAATAACTAGAGATTCAAGTAAAAAATAAGTAGCACGTTTGAGCCAAACCACGCATGCCAACTCTCCCAACAGGACCGTGCTGCGATAGTTTCAACTAGGGGGGAAAAAGATGGGTAAACTGAGGCACTGCAAGGGACAGGAGGCTGTGAGGACTTTTCTTACAAAAATGGTCCCTATATTCCCCAGAACATACTGAAGTAGGCAAAAATAAAACAAAATTTCAAAAATGTAGTAAATGATATACAGTAACAGAAATAAGAAAACAGCTGAAGTTTTAGTGGCAGAGACACGCAAGTTCAAATCCCAGATCTCCATCATCTGACAAGCTAGAGTCTCTTTGAGGTTGTTTCCTTTGGGGCAAATGGTGACAGATGCCACACGGGGACACAGGTGGTGCCAGGGTCCCTGCCCCTTGCAGCACGTGCTCAGGGAAGACCATGTCTGTTCCTCTCCAGTTGCCTGCGAATTTACTTCGAGGGTGCATAAAAGCCAAGTTGCTCATGCTCAGAGATGGGAAGGGGAACTGGGACGGGGGGAGACGGGTTTCTTGGCTGATAAGTCATAGAACCAGCAGCTCTCAGCCTGGTTCTATTAGGCTCGACTCAGGCCCTCTATGTGACACCATCTCCTTTTAAAATAAGAGTTCACTCCCAAACATAGAATCTTGCTAAAAGGGTACTGGATTACCGGCAAGGCAATATTCACTACAAAGGTGTATAAAACCAGCACTCTGGGAGGCTGAGACAGGAGGGATCACAAGTTTGAGCCCAGCCTGGGCAACTTAAGGATATAAGACCCTGTCTCCAAAGATAGATAGGTACATGGATAGACAGAGGGATAGACAGAGAAACGGAAAGGAAAGGAAAGGAAAGGAAAGGAAAGGAAAGGAAAGGAAAGGAAAGGAAGGGAAAGGAAAAAATGGATGGAACAGACATACCAAACCAAACCCGACTGGACCAGACCAGAGGATACAGCTGAGCACAGAGGCTCTGGGTTCAATCACTGGTACCACAAGAAAAGCAAAAAGCTGTGCAAATGATATGGCCTAATTGGAAGCTAAAGATGTTTACCAAAAGCAGTTCCGCTGGCTTTGGAATAGATAACCCCACGCTGTGATTTATGTAAAACAAGTGCACGATTGGCTGCCCGAGTCCCAGCTCCCCCAGCCCACGACCACACACCATGCTGCGGGGATAAGGACGCAGCTCATATTTCCGTCCTCCTTGCTGAAGGCCCAGCACCAGCGATCCTGGGGAAGCGGCTGCCAGCTCCACAAGGCCGCCTGTGGGGTCCTACTGTGCGCAAGGTTTTGCGCCAAGCAGCTGACAGCATGCTGTCGAGCCGGGATGGGAAGTCTCTTGGTCACGCCTGGCACGGCCGTGGCAGGGCCGGCTGCAGAAAGGGGAAGGCTGGCCACGCTGAGGCTTCCCCTCGGGGCTGGACGGGCCGCGGGCCAACACAATGCGTACTTCTTGTTAGGATGACCCTCCCCAGATGCCAAAATGGCCGTTGCTGGTTAAGCCCCCTTCCCCCGTCTCTATGCCAGAATCTCCAGCCGAAACAATGGCCCCTCCCCCTGACTAGAGTCCCCAATTAGGTCCGTCGCGCCAATTTACCCAGGGGCGTTACCCACCACCCAATCACCCTGTGCAGAAAGGACCAATCCTAAATGCACACTTTCAAGCCTCCAACGTCACGAAGGGGGGGGCGGCTAAGGGATAAAAGGCCACTCTCACTCGAGTGAGGCGGGGAGCTGTAACATCTTAATAAAGCTTTCTCCCAGGGCGAGCGTCTTCAGCCTTTTCCCTTCCCCCTCCCGCCGCGTAAACCTAACACTTCTCATCCAGCAAAACAGTCTGCCCGGACCCGAAGCGGCGGGCACATGAGTGTCCGACCGGAGGGACTCGCGGACTAGGTCGGGGTCTGCCCGGGCTGCAGCGGGCCAGAGGAGCTCCGAAGCTACTCACCCTGGCCCGGTTCCTCCTCTAGCAGAGACCGGGAAGCTACCAGACTGGCGCAGTTTACAACTGCAAATGAAGGTGGGCGGGCCTCAGCGGTGGAGAGGCCCTGGGTTCAAGCCTCGGCTCTGGGGGTGCCGAAAAAACTTTTTAAAAACCCTAGAAAGCTTAAAAATGACATCCTCCCAAGAACTATGTGGATATTACTGTCCCGACATCTGCTTTGAGCCAAAATGTGTGGGGTGATTGCTTTTTTGTTTCATTTCTTTTTGCTGGTGCCTGGGATTGAACTCAGGGCCTTATGCTTGCTAGGCACGCTCTCTAACCATTGCACTATGTAGGGCTTGAAATTTCTCCTAGGAAAGAGGGAAGCAGGGAGAGAAGAAGAGGGAGGAGCAACAGGAGGAAGAGAAGGAGGAGAAGGAAAAGTAACACAAAGAAGAAAGGTATGGGGCCAAATGCCTGCAATTCCATCTACTCGGAAGTTTGAGGAAGGAGGATCTCAAGTTCGAGGCCAGCCTGTGCTCCTTGGTGAGACTCTTGTCTCAAAATCAAAAATTGTTTATTTTTGGTGCTGGGGATCAAACTCAGAGCCTTGTGCTTACAAGGCAAGCACTCTAACCACTGAGCAAATCCCCAGCCCTTCAAAATTGAATTTTAAAAGAGCTGGGGATGGAGCTCAGTGGCAGAATTCCTTGGGTTTAGTCTTCAGTACTGTCAAAAAGAGCAATCGTTGCCCCTTTCATAATCACCGCTTTATAAAACAAAATCACGTAACTCTACCTAAACTACATTCTGAGCTTTCCCATAATTGAAATATATGAATATAAAAATACCTATTTTTACCAAAAGGTAGAAAACCTAGTTTTTTCCCTGAAAATCTAGTTTATGAATTGTGATAAATCTTAGAAAGCAAAAGAATTAAACTCTTGTTCTGCCCCTGAGCTGTGTGGCCCTGGAGAAATCACTTGACCTCTGTTTTTTTGCCTCACTGAAAAAAGGTGGCAGTAATAACAACTGCTCTGCCTCCAGCACCACAGGATCCCTGAGAGGATGACAATTTGTCTTGAGAAGCGACGTGAGACAGCTAAGGTGTTAGCACTTAATACACACTCAGTAAAACCCAGTCCCCTTTCCTCATTCTCTTCACTACATGTTTTTGTAAAAACTATTTACAAAGAGCAGCATCTCAGTTAGCAAACAAAATCCTGATATTAATTATTCTCACAGGTTTCCTTGGACTTCGGAATCAAATCTAGGTTCAATTTTGGGCTTCACACTTCCTAGCTGTGTGGTCTTGGACACTGCATGCAACCTCTCTGGGCCTGTTCCCTCCTCTGTACAGGGGAGACACCGGCCCCCACTTTCCTGGAGGGTGGTGAGGAGGAACTGTGGAGATGCAGGGCACAGGCTCAGCCACCAAGAGGGTCCTGTGTGTGGAATCCTAGACATGCATGACAAGCCCACCGGCACCTGTTGGGAATGGGCTCAATGACCTGCAAGAAGCGGTGTCACAGCCAGCTGCATGCAGAAGGCACTCTGCCTCCAGCAGCCCGACAGCTTGGGGTCTCTGTCCTCAGGGGCTGGAGGCTTCTTCATTCTCCTTTGGCTCTTCTTTTTGATTTCAATATCTTTTCCTTTCACTGTGACAGCAAAGAAAGGAAAGAAATGTTAAGAAGTGATTGTTTTAGCACACGGCCCTGAGTTTGATCCCCAGCACCAAAAAAAAGAAAACAAAGAAGTGATAGTTTTGTGCTACCATACATGAGTTCTCACACCCCCCCCAAACGTGTGTGCACATGTGCTACAGAGGTTCCGGAAGATTCCAGAAGCTTCTGGAATGCAGGGTTTGTCCTCCGTCCTCCTGCCTCTTCCAACAACCAGAAGAGGTGGCTACATATGGAGGGCAGAGCAGCTGCCATTTCCATGCAGGAAGGGAGGAGGAGTATCCTGTCCCCACAGCTGCTACCAGAGAACGGGCCGAAAGGCCCAAGGTCACCATGACACCACATTATGCCACACTCACATGCCCTCCAGTCAGCGCTCACCCACAGAATGGGGTTGAGGTTTGGGCTTTGGAGCTGACCCACTGAGGTCCCTGAATGGGTTCTACCCCTCCTGACCATGTGAGCGCATTTAACCAGTAGTTAGAGTGCTTGTCCAGCACGTGCAAGGCCCTGAGTTCAATCCTCAGTAAACATCTGCCTCCAAAAAAGTGGGGCCAATATGTCTATAAAATGCTACTCAACCTCCTAAGGCATCAGGAGCTCAAGGTCGGCCTTGGTGGGTGGGGACCCTTAACACTGCTGGAACAGGGGTGACGAGGTCCTGCCAGAGGCGGTGGCCAGTAAGGGATCAGGGTAGGAACCCCACGTCTCAGGGGTCCCACCAGCCGGCGTCCTGGGCTCACATATGGACCACAGAGGCTCCTACAGCAGCACTGGAAGAGTGACACTGGGGACACCTCAATCTCCCTGGTGGGGGCCAGGGGGATGGAGGATGGAACAGGCAGCTAAGCACTCTGCAGAAGCCAGAATGAAGGTTCTGGGCTCACAGATGGGAAGGAATCACAGAATAAAGTGGGGCGTAAGGAGTGAGCTGCAGGCCGCCGTGCGGGGCTCTGAGTCCCTCCTGTAACTCATACGAAAGGGATCAGTAGTACGTGAATGTGGGAGAGATAATGGGGGACCCACGTTTCTACATCAGGGAAGGTACACTCCTCAGTACGCTCCTCAAGAGGTCAGGAGCAGAGAGGTGTCTATCGCCTTCCATTTCTTTAAAAAAAAAAAAAAAAAGGAAAATATGGTAAAATATTACCACCCAAATTGTGTTATACTTTCCTGTAAACTGTCCTGTTTTTATTTCAAAATAAAAAGAGTGGCTTGAAAACATCACTGATGTGCTCAAAGCACACATCTATTTGTTTATTTTCTGGTACTGGGGATTGATCCCAGAGCCTTCACACTGAGGTACATCCCCAGTGCCCCCCACCCCCAGTCCTTCTGGTAGTTTTTATTTTGAGACAGGTTCTTACTAAGTCACTAAGTTACCCAGCCTGGGCTTGAATTTGGGATTCTCCTGCCTCAGCCTCCCAGAGTGCTGGGATTATAGGCACACGCCACTAGGCCTGGCTTCAAAGCACATTTTAAAAGTAGTGATGACAGGCGTGGTAGTGCATGACTGTAATTCTAGCACTTGGAAGGCTGAGGCAGGTAGATTGTCATGAGTTCGAGGCCAGCCTGGGCTACACAGGTCAAAGCCATGCCATGGCCCTGTCTTAAAACACTCAATCAGTAAATGGAGCAATGCTGGGCTTGGGTTGTGGCTCAGCTGGTCTAGTGTGCACGAGGGCCTGGGTTCAAATCCCAGGACTGCAGAAAAGGAAGGAAGGTGGGAAGGAGAGAGAGAAGGAAGAAAGGAAACTAGCTAGCTAGTTGATTAGTAAGGAAAGGAGAAAACTCAGAAGTTCAGAGATGTTCAGATGTGAAAATGTGGACTGCTCTTCAAGGGATTTAAAAATAGGAAGGAGTTTTATTCATTTGTGTCTGCTGCACCCAGCAGAGAGCCTGAACATCCCCTGCAGCCTCTGGCTGCCGAGCCACAGCAAGGTCAGTGTGAGGAAGCATCAGATTAGCTGGCTGGGAGATGAGGAAACTGCCCACCCAGGAGGTGGCTGGGGCACCCACTGGGTCTAGAACTTTCCACCTCATACTGGAAACCCAACTGCTTACTGGAACGCTGGTGAGAGGATGTAGGCTGAGGACGGAAGAGCAAACTCAGTGGCTCTGAGGATCCCTGTCTCTCAGCAGCCTGTGACCAAGATTATGTTTTTGCATGAGCATGCCCCCTGACATGGGGTGCTGTGTCCTTGGCCAGAAGCGAATGATTTCTTCCTTTTCAAGGAGAGTCTTTCCACACCCCCTACTCTTTCATGCTTCCTGACACACATGCTCCCACTCTATTTGGGATTTTTTAATACTAAGTAGTGTGGACAGAGTGGCTGTTTCCAAAGAAAGAGCAACAAACACTCAGCTGTTAATGCCAATGAGCTCCAGAGACCCCCAGCGAATGAGGACCTGCAGCAGAGACCAGGACCCAGGAGAGTCACCCTATGGTGTCCAGGCAGCATCAGATAGTAATGGCCAGCAGTGACAGGGACCAGCAGGTGGGCTGCATCAACTGTTGGCTTCCAGCATTACCTGGTATCAACTGGTGACATTGGAACCGTTGGCAGCACTGCACTTTGCCCATTCATGATTTCCATTTGAACTGAGCAAAAGAACCTCAGACTGCTTGGTAACACACCTACCTTAACACACTGTCTAGCACATAGAACTGTAATTCTTTATTTGGAGTTGCCATTAGACATTAGAGATCTTTATGTCTCCAAAGGTACCACACATGGATCAAGAACGTAGTAACACTGGTGGGGTGGGATAGGATGGGATGGAATAGACAAAGTGGATGGATGGGATGCTGAGGGTGAGAGAATGGAGAATGAAATGGATGGATACGGGGATGAATAGATAAATGGATAGGTGATGGGTGGGTAGATGAAGGACGAGTAGGTGAGTGGGTGGTTGGATGGGGATGATATAGAGATGGACAGGTGCATAGATGGCTGAGTGGATGGTTGAAGGGGGTAGGTGGATGGATGGAAGTGGATATGGAGATGGATAGATGGGTGGGTAGATGGATGGGTGGATGATAGATGGTGATAATCAGATTGCTAAATTGAAAGTATATATAGCACAGTAACTATCATTTGGTCAGATATCAAAAAATCATATTGAAGTATCCTGAATTTGAACTATTTCATAATTTTCCAAGTTGAGCTGTATTATAAAATTTCAAAATCTGTCCTAACTTACTTTGAGACCTTGGTCTTTCTAATGCGTTTGTTAAGCTGCTAAATGATGTTCTTTCAATTAATTCCTTGATCTCCATCATGGCTGCCCCCATGAAAGACATAGTTGCTGCTCTTGAAGTATTCAGTCTAGGAAATTCACAGAGAAAATTTAATGAAGACAAAAAAATCAGAAGCCAGATTTGAGAGTCTATTTACTGGACTAAATAAGAGGATAGTATTAAAATGGCACTGTATTCCTCTAACCCAGGACTTCTCAGATTTCGGCATGTGTATGAATCACTCACAGCTCTTAGCAAATAAAATACAGGTTATGCTTCAGGGAGCCTGAGATTCTGTGTTTCTAAACAGCTCCCGGGCAATGCTGACACAGTTGGTTTATATTCAAACCAATTAGAAAAATTAATGGAAATTAATATGTTCTTATAAAAATAACTAAAACAATAAAACATCTAGGAATTCACAAGAATACCCACAGCATCCATGGGAAAAAATTTAACTCCAAAAAAGGACACCAAAGAAGGTCTGAATTAAGGCAAAGAACTATGATCATGGTTGAGGTAACTTGACAGTGGAAAAAAGATAAATTCTTCCCAGATTAATTTATAAATTCAATGCAAAAACAATTTTTAAAAATCAAGATTGTGGGGCTGGGGATTTAGTGCAAGTGGTAGAGTGCTTGCCTAGCAAGCGCAAGGCCCCATGTCTGATCTCCAGCACTGCAAAGAAAAAAAATCAAGATTGTTCACTGGGCATGTGAACAATGCCTTTGGTCGTAGCCATCTGAGAGGGTGAGGCTTCAGCCCAGCCCAGAAAACACAATGAGATACAGTTTTCAAAAGTTAAAATTGTATAATGGCATGTGCTCTTGGTTCTTCTTATAACATCTCTCAAACTAGAAGCTGGGCTTCCGTTCTCTCCCTGGTCCCCACAGCATTCGAGAAATCCCTTCTCCAGACCCTTGTCAGGCCCCCAGAGGTCCTAAAAAGCAATGAACTCACACAAGGAAAGGCCAGAATCAGGAGTCTGAATATACAAGTTGGAATCTTGGCTTAATCAAAAATTCTACTTTGTGATGTTGTGCAAATTGCTGAACCACCCAGTCGGTTTGTGGAGAAAATGGAGAAAGCACTACCACCACAAAAAAGACCATCGTAGGACTGGGGATTTAGCTCCAGTGGTAAAGTGCTTGCCTAGCAAGTGCAAGGCCCTGAGTTCAATCCCTGGCACACACACACTAAAAAAGACTGTCATAAAAAAAAGACCATCATGAGGACCAGATGAGGTAAAAATTCTACACACAGAACATACGCCACCTGACGAGTGTGCTTATACACAAGCTTCCCTCTCTCACCATGTGCCTTTAATTTCAGTTGGATTGCACGTACTCCAACTTGGCCAGAATTAGTAAAAAGTGTACATGACTCACCATAAGGCAAGTACGAGAGGGTCTCTACTCTCACCCCTCAAAATAACATGGTTCCATCCTTACCGAAATGTGGGAAGATCATCTGTTTTGAGTGACTTTTCATAATCCTCACTGTTCCTGGAAGAAGTTTCAAGCTCTGCTTGATGAGAACCTAATAATATTAGCAAATGTCATCAAACCTGTTCCATGCTGGCTGATTAGGAAATGAGGGCCTCTGACACGCTCCCATAATGCCCATCTGCAGGCAGAATGCTTGAGACTTGGGACGCATTTAGTAAACAGGGTTCGTTAACCATAACTGAGTGAATAAACAATAAATGTACAGACCAAGTGAATTCTAAATATTTGGACAAATGGAGGCAAGAGGAAGCCTCTAGCTCTTTGTGTATTACTCCCACAGAGCAAAAAAAAAAAAGAAGGAAAAAGACTATCATATATTAAATTGTCCACTTCAGATCTGTTTATGTTAGATAATACTGAAAATGCTCCTAAGCTTCCTACATTCCCAACTGTAGGGAATAGTTAAGCAAATTCCAGTCGTATCTGCAGATGAAATCCTATGTAGTTTCCACAAATGATGTTTATGGAATGTGTTTAAGGAGATAGAGAAATACACACGATGATATTTATAATCTCAGAACATGGGAGAACTGTATGCACCCAGGAAAACCTTGTCTATGTACAAAAAGAATCCTAGAAACAAAACAAAGACATGTGCTATAATATGAAAGCCAAAATGTTACACTGATTGCAGTTAATAATAGAATTACAGATTTTTTTCCTGCTTTCTTATACTTTTCCTTCACTGGATTTTCTTAAAAACCACATATATAACTTCTACAGCCAGAAAAACTTTTTTGTAAGGTATAAAACAAATGAAAACAAAAGAAAAAGAATCAACAACAGAGTGCACCCTTCAGGGAGAGCAGCAGGGGACCCCCATCCCTGGCAGCATGGTGCTGATACACGGAAAAGACTCCAGTGCATATGCACGGCAGCTCTGCACTGCTCACTGCTCTCCCTGCCTGGGCTTTGTCACATGCCGGTGGTCCGTAAAGTCATCTCTACTCATCCAGCATAGACTTTGTACCTTTTTCTGCTTTTTCTTGTTTTTCTGGTAGCGACTTCTCATTCAACTCCTCTCTGACAATGGTAGTTTTCTTAGGGCCTCTTTCAGACCATTCTCTCTGATTTAAAACCAAATGTCTCACTTCCTCTAGAATACAGAAGAAAGATCACTGACTCAATCAATTAGAACTATCTACTGAATATTATGTGGGGCAATCACTTCTTGGTAGACACAGAGCAATGGATAAGATAGATAAGGTCCTGGCCCTGTTGGAGTTGTGGCACATAAAATTGTCCTGAAAGACTGGGAAACTCAACAGAGTAACCACACATATATTTGGGTGAGGTTCTCAGATCTCAAATGGCAATGGCTTCCCCAAGTAAGATCATTCAGCATCGGTTGGGTTTTGTTCCACTGAATCATGGCATTTCACTTCAAGGGACGCAACACATCCCCCCACTTCACAGAGACTTCAGTAACTCTCCTGTGGTCAGAGATCTGATCCACAGCAAAACCAGAGCTACACTCAAAGGTCCTGTCTCCATCTATGAGGTCACCTCTCCATGCCTCTCCGTCTATCAGTAAGGGGTCCTGCAGGCAATGACAGTGACAAGCATGTGTGGAATAATGAATAAGTGGATGCAATGAATGAATGAAGACAATGGAAGTTAAAGAAGAAGAAAAAAAGAAGAGTGATTTGATTCAGTGTTGAAAGACAGACAAAAATTTCAGAGCGCCCCCCTCAAGGTATGGCCAGAGCCTGAAGGAGGTCCGAGAGAGGATCACTTTGTCTTCAGGAACCAAGAGGTGAACCAAGGGGTGAGAAAGTGGGAGCCTCAGCAAGAAACCAGCCTTGGAAGCAAACTGCTTTCAGGGCCAGACTCAGAAGTCCAGACTTGGTCCCCTCGGGGACTGGGAAGCCATGAAAAGTTGCAGAGCAATGAAGCAGCAGAGTCAAGAGGGTGATACAGGAAGGTCAGCCAGGAGAGAGGGGACAGGGTAAAACCTGGGCATGGACAGCCAGGATCCAGGGAGGACACAGCTATAGGGCAAAGAGCTACACAGGACATCAGACATCTGGGGACACCAAGCAGGTGCAAGCATGGGGTGGCCAGGAATTGAGAGGATAGGAGGGCTCAGGTAGGATTGCAATGATGTTGTCTTTCTTCAGCATTGAGAAACCAAGAGATCGAACAGACAGAAGCAAAGAGAAACACTAACTCTAGTTGGGAGGTTCCACTCAGATCACGTGGCTGGAAGCTAACTTCTGGCGACTGACCCACTGTGCATTTAGTTGCATTGCCTGGCCACCAAACAGACTTCTGGGGCTCCCGCCATCCTGAGAAACAAGAGGACACTCAGACCGACTCAACTGCTCTGAAACTCATCAAATCTGGTACTCCACATTCTAGGATGTGAAATTTTGTCTCAGTCCTTCTCTTTTGGTATTTGAAGTACAAGCTATAACTTGCCAGTGTTACCTGCCTCAGACCTGGCTACCCTTTCCAGCTAACATAATTCGTTTGGTATTCATCGTGCCTCCTGGAAACAACAAGTACCAAGGTACTGCTGTATCTATACTCTTGTTTGTCAGTAACCAGAGGCAGGACTTAAGATAGCAGGTCCATTAGAACCACAGGAAATATTGGTTAACAGTGACTAGCTCTGGGTTGGCTGCATGTGATTATGTGATTTTAATTTTTATTTCTGCTATTTCTAAATTGTTTTACAAAGTGAATACGCACTGCTTTCTTCATGGGAAAAAAAAAAGCTTAAAAATAAGAGGCAAGGATGCCAGGCTTGGAAGGGGAGTCAAGGAAAAGTAGATGCAACCATTTCAGAAACACTCGGTAAAAAGCCGCTGGGCTCTCCCTGCAGGGCCTGGAACACTCTTTCCCTTTCTTCTTCTAGCCACCTGATTCTGTTTATCTTGCCAAATCTGTCTCATCCCACTCCAGTGTGAGCAAGCCTACCACAGGGCAGATGTTGGCAAGCAATTCTGGCACAGCAGTTCGGGGCCAGGCTCCCAAATGGGCCAAGAGCAGGTGGCTGGCAGCTCACACTTTAAGGACACGGGTTTCTCTTTTGCTCAGATGAGAAAAGTTACCTTGGATACCATTTCTCACACAAGGATCCTATGATTAGTTTACCAATAAATAAATCAGTGATTATCAGCTAAAGGCAAATTAATTTACTGATTGATTGACGGCAGTACTAAGGATTGGATTCATGGGCTCCACACTGAGCTATATCCCCAGCCCCTTTTTAATTTTGAGACAAGTTCTCACTAAGTGGTGAACTTGCCCACGCTGGGCTCAAACTTGCAATTCTCCTGCCTCAGCCTCCCAGGATGGTGGAACTACAGGTATGCACAAGCATACCCAACTAGCTAAGGGCAATTTGGGCCCCCAGGGGATATCTAGCACTGTCTGGAGGAATTTTTGCTGGTCATACTGGGAGGCTACTACTGATGTCTAGTGAGTAGAGGCCCAGGATGCTGCTCCACATCCTGTTACTCACAGAGAAGTACCCACAATGAGGAAATGCCTGGCCCAAAATGTCAGGTTTGCCAAGGACATGGAGGAAAGCTTAAAAACCAGAAGTCCCAAGCCTGCAGTCTCAGCAAAGCCCCTCAGGAGGGCAGGCAGGAAAACTGGAGCAGGCCAAATATCCGCTGGGCTCACACAGTCTCACAATATTGGGATCTGGTCTGCTGCTGCCTCTGGCTTTCTGGCAACTTCCAATCTGTTCGCTCACTGTAAAGGCAGGTAATTCTAGTTGTCCAAAAGCAACAATAACAGTACTATACTTCAGCAATTCTAATATGCACATCTCTTACTTTTTAATATTTCTAGACACCAGAATGCATCTTACAATTAATGTTGCAGCATCGATTCATCAGTAGTATCTTATTTTATTTCTAAAATTTTCTAGGGACAACACACACGCTCCCAATGCTTGCACTTTAGTGGGCCATTCCCATCACCCTGTCCGCAGGATGCCTGTGGGATAGGGACTCTTTATTTCCCCCTTCTCACAGAGGACAAATGAATGTTCAGGAACTTGCCCAAGGTTGCCATCTAGCACGGGATAGAAACAAGAGCAGATTCTGCCACCTGACTTGAAGCCTGGGTATCTCCAGCCCTCCCAGTTTGCTCCTTCGGTAGAACACAGGAGACTCTAATATCAACATCTATACCAGTAACAGTCTACAAAAGCCCCCTGGAAATGTTAACTTGGTTATCTCAGGGTGAAGCAGGATTTTAAAATTTTCTCTTAGTCTCTCTTTTTTTGGGAGGAGGAGGGACCAGGAAGGCACCTGGGGCCTTGTGCATGCTCATCATATGCTGTACTATTGAGATACACCCCAGCCAAACTTTCTCTTTTGTTTCTTGGCACCCTCTAATTTTTTTCAGGGAATATACAATACTAGATCAGGAGAAGGCCAGCGGTGTGTACCCATGACAGAGCTGCTGTCCTGGATAAGAGGTTCCACAAGGCGGCCTCATTGACATTCCACCCACACCATAACTGGCCCCAGGGCAGGGGCCACATCCTGACACCTCAAACATGTCCCAGAGGAACGGTGGGCCACCGAAGCAGAATCCAGTGCGCATACCATGTAAATGGGATGAAGGATACAAAGGAACACTGGCTTTGATTCTGATAATACAGGTTGAGTATTCCTGCCCTGAAAAAGAATTTAGGATTTTTTTTCAGATTTTGGAATAGCTGTACATACAAATTGGGATACCTGGGAGGTCACACCCCAGTACATGAGATTCTTTCACACTGCACATACTCCTTATATTCATAGTTGAAAGGTAATTTTATACAATAGTCTCAGAGTACCTGAGTTGTGACTGGGGCTATCATATAAGGGCAAGTGTGGGGTTATGTGGGTGCTCAAGAAGTTTCAAGTTTTGGAACATTTCAAATTGCTGATTTTTATTTTAGGCTGGTCACCTCCTGGTTAGAAATCACAAGCCTCCAGAAACATTTCAAATAAAGCCACAATAAGCTGGGTGTGGTGGCGCATACCTGTAATCCCAGCACTTGGAAGACTGAGGCAGGAGGATTTCTGGGAGTTCGAGACCAGCCTGGCCTACATAGTGAGTTCAAGGATAGCATGAACAACACAGAAAGACCTTCTCTCAAAAAAAAAAAAAAAACCTCCAAGATAAAACAAAACGAAACAAAAAACCCCCCGCGACGAACCAAAACAAATCACTTATCCACTTACCAAAAGAGCTTACGTCATCTGAAAGACAGGAAGTCTTCAATGGATAGTACCTGAATTTTTTCAAAATCTTGTCCTTGGTGTCCCAGATCCTCAAGGTGATTTTGTGGAAATTTAGTTTCTTTAATAATTCCTTTGTCACATTGACATTAAACGTTTGGCTCCATGACACCCAGACTTTGTCATCTTCACACCACGGCTTCACAATCTGTGTAGAGCAACACACAGAGACGTCACCTGCAGGAAGATGGAGACGGCAGCAGCAGGCAGAGCTGGACACCGTGTACTGACCTGGTCCCTCACTGCTGCCCTCCACCTGCCTCTCTCCCATCTCTGAACCCACAGCAAGCACAGGGAGACTCACGCTGCAGGCTGGTGGGGAGCCGGCTGCATGCAAGGCTGAGTACACACACATGCACGCACACACACACTACACACCTTGACTCCTGACTCCAGGAACAACCTGGCCAGTCCTGGAAACAGCACCACATCAACTCTTTTAGGTTCTTCATCATCTGGCAGGAAGAAATACTCAATGTGGTAGAAACGGCGAAGCTTTGCCGTTCGGTTGGGCATTTTAGGGAGTTTCCTGTATTTATCAGTAAGACTTGTATATTTTCCTTTATGATCTAGAAGATAGAAAGAGCCTTGTTGTAACTTCCTGTGGAAAAACAGATCTGTTTTTCCAAAAGAGAGTACTGTGGTTTGGATGTGTCCCTCAAGGCTGGTGGGTTGAAAGCTTGGTGCCTGGCCTGTGGCCTTATTGGGAGGTGGTGGAACCTTTAAGAGGTGGGAGGAAGTGAGGTTTCCCTTGAAGGGAAACTGGGGCCCCACTCCTCCCAAGTCTGTCTCTGTGCTTCTAGGTTGACCAGGAATGAGGAGTTTCCCCAACCCAGTGCTACAGCCATGCTGTTCAGCCTCACCATAGCCCAAAGCAACAGATCCAAGTGACTGTGGACTGAGACTTCTCCACCCATGAGCTAAAACAAACCTTTCTTCTTTATAAATCATTGGGGGTTGGGCTTTTAGCTCAGTGACAGAGCAGATGCCTAGCAAGAGCAAGGCCTTGAGTTCGATATCTAGCAACCCCCCCAAAGAAGTCATGCGTCTTAGGTATTTTGTCACAGCACCAGAAGCTGATATGAGGAGCCTGGTGCTGTGGGAGGCTATGTACTCCATTGCTCAACCAGCTTGGGAGAGATCAGGCCCAGCCCTCCTGGCCAGCATGGTAGCAAGGCCGGAACCAAGCACCAGCATGCAAACTAAATGCAGGTCCCTGAGAGTGAGCGTCTCCCTAAGTTTCTCATGTTGGGCACCTTGCTTGTCTCACTCCAGGCCCAGCCCTTAGAAGCAAGTTTAAAAAAAATGATCACATCACAGTGTGATAAAAGATAGTAGTACCATGAGGGGGTGGGGATTTAGCTCAGTGGTTAGAAAGCTCGCCTTGAAAGCACAAAGCCCTGAGTTCGATCCCCAGTACCAAAAAAAAAAAAAAAAAAAAAAAAGGTACCGTGAACAGGGTTGTGAGGGGCAAAGGGTAGTGGTGGGAACAAACTCTGCTTAGGATGCTGGTGTGGTCTCCGGGGAGCCTTAACAGACTCTCACAGGAGAAAAGGGGGCTGACACTGCAGGTGGAGGGAACGAACCAGTGAAAACCTACAGAGTGACGCTGCCCAGTGTGGAGCAGACAGGTGATGGGAGATGGGAGGTGAGGGTGAGTTTCAGGCAGCAGCCAGAGTCCCATGAGCCTCTGCGGCCTGACATAAGCCTACATGGAACTTTGCAGGTTTTGGCGTTGCACACTGCAGGAAGAAGTTGGAGGAGCTCTGTAAATGTTTAAGCCAAATTACATTCTATAGAAATATAACAATTTTTAGAGCCACAGGGTTTTGTTGGGGGGGGTGGGGGTTGAGACAGGGTCTCACTATGTAATTTAGGCTGGCCCCGAAATTGGCAGCGATCACCCTGCCTCAGCCTCCTGAATACTGGGATTAGAGGTGTGTACTATCACACCTGGCTATTCTAGGATATTTTGCATGTCTGTTTTGTTGCTAGGGCTTAGAACTCAGGACCTTGCACATGCTAGGTAAATGCTCTATCATTGAGATACACCTCTAGCCATGGATGTCAATTTTTGGGGGGTGGGTGGTGGTGCTGGGGATCAAACTCAGGGCCTTGTGCCTGCCAGGCAAGTTCTCTACCACTTGGGCTAAATCCCCAACCCCCAAGCTGTCATTTTTAAAGTTCGAGTTTGGCACCTCCAGGAAGCTGGTACTGCATCAGTAATTCTGGCCACCAGACTAATGTTCATATGTAGTGGAATAAAGCTCTTTCAACAATCCCTGGGAGGCACTATGACTTCCTGTGCAAGTACAACAGCCCAGAAAGTGTGCAGCTGTCCACGGGTCCATGTTCTGACTCAATCCAAAGTGGACCAGGAAGTGTACAGAGCCTTTTGTTTTCCATCAATGGAAAGGCAAAGCAGTTTGACAATACTTAGCAAAACATTTTAAGTGGATACCTTCAACCCAGCAATTTTTAGAATCAGATACAGGCGCACCCACAGGTATAGAATGGGAAGAGAGAAAACTGCAAGCAAGTTAAATGTCCACCAGTAAGGATGGGATAGGGTTGGGGGTGTGGCTCAATGGTAGGTTTCTTGCCTAACATGTAAAGTCCTTGGTTCTGTCCCTAGGACTGAAAATAAATACATAATAAAAAGTCGTAAGTGGTAGGATAAACCAGAGACATACAATGGAATATTACATGTGTTTAAAATAAAACAAAATAGTACGTGTTCATATCTGCTAAGATATCTAAAATGTTAAATTTTTTAAAAGCAAGTTGTAAAATATGTAGGATCCATTTCCCTTAAATACATGATTTATAAATTTACAGACGTCTCCATAAATCCTCAGGTACTGAAGGAAAAAGCTATGGGCCTATAATTTTATCCCCAGACAAAGGTATGTCACAGTTTCATTATGTTTGCAAGATCTGTTCTGCAAATAGCTTTAGTGGAAGCACCAAAATCAGAAAAGTCTATGAGCCAGTGCAAAGGGATAGTGGGTTAAAGGTGGCCAAGTGAGGCCCAAATTTCTTTTGCTTGCTCTCTGTCAGATACCTTTTTCCAGGCTCTTTTGCTTGATAACAATTGGTCCAAGATAAAAAGCACCATGACATAATGAGGAGGTCACCACCTAATGACGAAAAGCTCAATTCACCAAGAAGATGGAGGAATTGAAAACATGGTAGATACCTAACCAGGCAGCCTCCAAAATATCCAAGGCAACGACACAGCACTATGAAGAGCAGCTGAAATCAATCATCATAGCAGGATAATTAAGTAGACCAAGTGACAGAAAAAGAAAATGTAAAGAGGTCTGTCAAGAGGTAAAGCACTTTTCTCTGCCCCTAACGTTAAACCGCGTGACTTACTTTGGCCAAGAATAATGTTAGCAGGTAGCAGGCACCGAGATGTGAAGGGTGCTTGTGGCACTGTGCTGGCCCTTGTGTAGCTGCCTTTGCACACTCAGCAGGAGTCTGGACAAGGCCGCCTGGCGGAAGAGAACCACCATCACTGCAGATGAAACGCAGCAGACTGCACGTCCAGGAGAACAGCCAGTTTCTTTTTGTACTTACTGAGATTGGGTTTCTTAACAGCATCTTATGGCAGTTGTTAATGGATACACCTTTACACTCAGAGGTTTTGGTGTTTTCTGTTTTTTTGGAGACAGGGTCTTATTTTGTAGTTCAGGCCAGCCTGGAACTCCCAGTGATCCTGCTGCCTCAGCCTCCTGAATGCTCCAATTACAAGCATGCACTGCCATGGCTAGTTTACACTCAAGAGATTTTGATTGAAAAGAGGTGAGACGTATTTTAAACAAGGTATTAGGTGACTATCCCATGATGCATGTACCACCTGTGATTCAGAGACACCTGGTACCAAGATACATGAATTATGGCCTCGTTGTGAGTGTGTTAACCTCTCTATGGTTTCTGCATCTGTAAAAAGCACACAGAACATCATCTGCTTTTGAGGATCTTTGAGAGGATGAAGTACAAGAAACCCATGCAGCCACTATGTGCCCGGTCCACAGTTGGGTCCCCTAAACTTTCTGACCCGCAGACCCTCCGGGATGGAGGAAGGGAGAGGAAAGACACAGGGCATAGCCGCCTACGCTCCCAAAACGAGGTCAACAGTGCGCCCCCTTTCTGTGGGGTGTGGTACCAGAACCTGCCTCAGCACCTACCTGTATTCACAGGGAAGGCCAAGGAGACAGTGAAATTGCAGGGGACGACGTGCACGTCGGAGTCGAAGGTGCTGGCATCGAAGGACTGGATGCCGCAGTAGTGGTTGTCCAAATCATACTCCTGGGCCGGGGGCCTCAGATAGTCGTCCGCATCAGACTCCAAGCGGTGACAGCTAGGGAAGGAGGAGGCCGGCCCGTTGCTTTCGCTGTCCTCATCCTCCCAATCCCAGGCGTGCACAGACATACTCTGGAGCGCAGACCCGGCTGGGAGAAAACAGTCGGTGTCACCTCTGTCCCCAGGAGCAAAGCCCCGTCTCCTGCAGGGAGACCCGCCCTTCTCTCGTTTTGTTCCCGGGCCGTCCAAGGCCTGATCTCTGGCTGGTGCAGAGTCAGTAC